>CATIWF010006681.1:0-32378 GCA_949630135.1 Balakata baccata | reverse complement strand
GTAATAAATATTTAAGTTAAATTTAAGAAATATTTAAAAGTAATAAATTAAAAAATTTTAAGTGGAATATTTAGTTTTAATTTTCAAAATTATTTAAGCCAAATGTGAAAAAAAAAATATGAAAGTAATAATGTTAAAAATATATAAGTGGACTATTTATTTGTAATTTTAAAAAATATTCAAGGTAAATTTGAAAATTTTTTTTGAAAAGAATATTAAAAATAATAAATTGGCTTGAAATTAAATTTTTTTACTATTAATTAAGTTGCATACATATCCTCTTAGGGTTTAGAAGAATCAAAGCATATATAGTTCTCTTACCTTTTAAATTTGTTTAATACCCTTTTACCTAATTTAATCTGAACCGTCGGTACAGCATGTGCCAACTATTCCTTCGGTCGTAGAAGTTAATTTTTCATCGTATCTCTCTTTTTCAAATTATTGTTGTCTTAGGACCGTTTTAGTCTAATCAGCGATACATGCTTGAGTTTCAATTGATTCGGGAGCTAAACTTGATCGCGTCTCGTCTAAAATATTACCTCACGAACTAAATGCTTGTTCAACAGCAACTATTGAAACTGAACATGCAAAAATTTGTTTTGCAATTTGGGCAATAACATGATAAGTGTTTTGATGTCGACTCAACCATTCAAGAACATAAAACTCTTTACCTATTTTAATATCACTAAACTTAAAATCTGTTGTTAGATAAATGTCAAGTTCAGGTAAACCGGTGGATGATCAGAATTTTTTATGAATTTTTAACATCAAACGATCACCTGTTCTTGCACTTTCCAGTTCAACCTCTTCATAATTAGAACCAATGAAAGTAAGAATATTATATAAATTACTAAATTCATTAAATAGGTCACAAATATTTCTTCGAACTTCATTTACAATTGAATCAATACTAACATACTCAATATCAAGACACTTATAATAAATTTGCAAATATTCATGAAACATTTTAATTCTACACCTAGGATCAAGAACACCACATAAAAAATTAATCAAATGAATCATTTTAAAATAAGATAATCACTTATGTCACATTGAAAATATAACATAATGTAAAATAACATCATTTATATACTCTTTAAACATATCAACAATATTAACACATTGAGCCAAAAATAAATGACATGTATGATAATAAACACCACTTAAAACATATGTTGCATCGTTAAAAATTTTTAAAATCTCTAAAAGATTTTTTTCAAACATCCTAATGTTGTGGATATAAATTAATTTGTGTCACATTAGTAAAAATAAATGAGCATACTAAATCTTTATATGTGTATGACTCATTGATTAATTCAAATATAGAATTTCAACGAGTTGAGATATCATGTGGAAATTTTTTCGGTCTTTTGTCATTTTCACGACAAAATCGAATATATGATTTCATAATTTGGGGATGTCCATGCAAATAAATAATTGCTTGTTTTATTGGTTCAATTGTATCACCCAATATTTTTAAATCATCTTGCACACACAAATTTAAAACATGACATGCATATGTAATATTAAGGTTGATATAGAAATTAAAGCTCTCTAATAGAAGCGGTGTTAGCTGCCGCATTTATCAAAATCGATTGAAAAAATTTTATTAACTAAACCATATTTTTCGAAAATATTTTTTTATCATTTTATAAATATTATCTGTTGTATGTCTATCATCAAATACTCTAAATACAAGTAATTTTTTTTGATAATCCAATCATCATCAATCCAATGACATGTTATATTCATATATGAATGTATGCGCCAATGATCACTCCAAATTTCAATACAAATTGCAATGCGTTCATTTAAAGAAGAAAAAAATTTGCACAATTCTTTTTTATTTTCATTATACAATTTAAATAAATCATGTTTAAAAGTATTTATTGGAACACATTTAGCAGCGGGATTTAAAACAGTTTGACAAAAATTATTAAAATCAACTTTTTCACCAAAACTAAAAGATAAATTTTCAACACTTATCATTTTTGTCATTTTTTGTTTATACATTTCATTATTATATTGAAATAATGGAGAGTTAGAAGACGAACCTGCAAACTCAGAGATTTGAATTTGTTTTTTCGCAATACCGAGTTGAATTGCATGTTTATTTTTCAAATGTCTTTTGAAAGTGTCATACCCACCACCTTGTTTAAATTTGTAAGTTTAGCCACAATAGTTGCTTACAATTTATAATTGACAATCACTTTGTTGTATTTTCTTGAAATGAATTTGAAAAATATCATATGAGCGAAGTTTTTGATATGATCCTTGACCCACATTTGTTAGAATATTATCTGTCATTATTTGGTTTTGTTGAGTGCTGTGTGCAGAAGCAAATTTGTTTGACATCTCCTCCTCCTCATCCTCCACATTAACAAAATTATCATAATTTTCCATATTCACAAAAAGATTCGTTTGCCATCTTCTCCTTCTCATTCTCCATATTAACAAAATTATCATAATTTTCTATATCCACAAAAAAATTGTTGGAATTGAAATGACTTCTTCCACTATTGTTTGTCATTTTTGAGAATAAAGAGAGAGAAATTTGAGAATTATAGAGTTTAAAAAAAATTAGAGTGTAATTAGAGAAACTACAAAGAGAAAAAATAATTTTTTTGTGTAGTTGAGAGAATTTGAGAAAGTATATATATAAAATTAAAAGAAAATTTGATGAAATGGAATTAAAATGAATCAAAGTATTTATAGAGAAAATTTTGAATAGTTGAAAAGATTAAAATACCCTTAAATTATATCTGTTATTTTTCAGTTGTAATGACATTTTTGTTTTTTACTATATTTAATTTTTAAAATATTTATATTATAAATTAATTTTAAAAAAGTAAAAAAAATTAAAAAAAAAAGAGGAAGGGGGAGGGGAGGGACTTGACATATGTCAAGTCCCTAGGCTGCCCATCAGAACAGTCATTGACCGTTCTGACTCACGCAGGTAAGTGGGTCCCACCTGTCTACTCAGTTTTTTTTCTTTTGATTCTGATTTGGAATCGAAACTAGCTGTTCTAAAATCAGTTGAATCGGCCCGAAACTGGTCCCTCAACGGTTATGGTTCGGTTCAGCTGGTTCCAAACTGGAATGACCACCACTAATTTTAATGATAATTTATAACAAAGTGAAAAGTCTCACTTTTAGTACTATTTATACCGGCCGATTTTGAACCGGAACCAGCATTTTCGAAATCGGCTGAACAAGTCCGAAACCGGTCCCTCAACAGTTCTGGTCCGGTTCAACCAGTTCCGCACTGGAATGGCCGCCACTAATTTTAATACTAATTTATAACAAAGTGAAAAGTCACTAAGTTTTCGAGACAAGATTTATTAAAATTTTTCAAGGAATCTCAATTTATATATATATATATATATATAGCTATGGTATAAATCATATATAGCTCCTCTAATTTATCTATTTTTCTCATATTACTTTTTGATTGGTTTTTAGTCCATGAATATTATGTTTGGACTAAATTGACACCTCATAAAAGGGTATATTATTAGTAAATTATATACATTTTGAAAAAAAAAATTCTAATTTATTAATTAGAATTTAATTATTACTATTTTAGTTTACCAAAATAAATAAGGGTCATTTTATAGCACGTCGGAGCATCGATATGCCAGTATATATGTAACACTTTATACTTATGAATATCACCTATACTTATATTATGTTGTCATGTATTGCATGAGAATAGGACATAGTCCTATTTATAATGAGTGGTAATTTTTTTTGGATCATATAACTTTATCACTGTATAACATTTAACAATTTCTTATAGCATCACAATCTGATTATAAACATAATATATTACATATGCTAATAATTCAGACACTTTCAATTATTTCAGTTAGAAATGTTAAGGCCAAGTATACATTTACACATCATTGCATATTTACTAATTTATACATATACAGATACACAATAAATATAAATGTCATGTTTTTATATATATATGCAATGCAAGGACAGAGATTTGTGAGGTTCAACCGGTAACCTATGATCAATATCTTCTATGTGGTATGCACCTCCAAATGAACTAATTATTTAACTCTTCCTAAAAATGATGTAATTTGATGAGTTGCAACTCAATGAGAATAATTATCAAATTCTTTTTAAAGTACCAAGTCAATCACAATTACAAGTAGTAATTCACCATTCAAACACATTTTACATATTATTCTATTTATCAATATCATATGAATATAAATAAAATTAAATCATGTAAACATTTCATTTGCTTATGCTTATGTCATTTTCTTTTAGTTGTGACCAGACTAAATAAACATTGTCCCGGATTTCTATGTAAACATTTGTTTTTGCTAGCTAGCTAGTTTGATCATTTGCAATATTTGCACATTTGTTAGGCCATAGGCCTTTTCTTTTGCTTTTGAATATTTGTTTAGGCCATAGACCTATTCTTTTGCTTTTGAATATTTGTTTGGACATAGACCTCTTCTTTTGCTTTACAATGTCATTTAGCTAGTCACAACGCCTTTTAAGTCCATATGCATATGCATTTGCAATAATCATTACTTAGCATTTGCATTTATATCACATTTACCTATTTAATAATCAATCACTTCATGTAAGAAAAACCTATAATACAATTATGTATTTAAATCATTCATCACCTTTTGATATCATATCTATACCATAACAATCACGTAATTCATATAGCAGCAAGTCAAGTCACGTTGCATATAGCACGCAACAAACACACGTACCAAAAAAATCGTTTAATAATTAAACTCACATTTTCTTTTGATATTGAGCCTCTCACTTACTGTCTTTCACTTCCATGGGGGTCTCCAATATGATGTGAGCCTAATTGAATATATACTTAGTTAATTGGTAGCTAAATAAACTTAGTAAAACTTAAACAAATTGAAATATGCGTAATATGAACCACTAACTAAGGTTTGGTATTATGGTAATGTGACATTCATGTGTTCAGTAGTTTATAACTTTTTATATACTAGTCCAACTTGTATGATTCTTATTTCTGACTAAAGCTAACATATAGGGCTATAAAATATATAAATTTTAGACAAATTGGACCATTGTGGAATATTTTATGCAATTTACATTCATGTTCTGTTTTCTGCTATGTTCCTGCCCTAAGGCAGTTTTAGGATACCAATTTTGCTTCTTCATATATTACAATGTGTAAGTTATATTTGCATAAACATAGACATGTCAAAATGGAACAATTTTCATGTTGACAACTTTCATCTATTCTGCTTCTAAGGTCCTCATATGGTAGGGTACTTACGACTGGTTAGAAACATGGTTGGCATCCAGATCAGTTTAAGTTCTAAAGGCCATATCTCATATAATACATAACCTATTTAGGTGATATTTATGCCAAACTTTAGCTAAGATATGTACGTATAACTTTCATGTTTTGACCATTTATAGATTATGTCTATAAGAAGCACAAAATGGACAACAAACTGAATGGACCTATACAGGATACTTAGTAGGTAGCTCAAATGTAGAACAGACATGACTCTCTTGCCTATAACTCAACATCCGCCTACAATATGGTCCTTAAATTTCATGTACAACTAGAAACACATATGTATACAATTTTCATTCTTTGAGTTTTATTAAATATCGACTCTATCATATAAGAAAATAATCAAAACAGCAAGTGATTTAGCTAGGTTCCTCAATTGAAGCAGTTGCAATCCCATGCAATATCTTTCCACAGAAATCAAATCATGCAAAACTATTTATATATGTATAAATCTAAAACATAAAACTATAAATTTTGTATTTTGAGCTTTTTCAAAATCATCATTTAACATAAAGAAAACGGGACTCTAATGTTCTACCATAAAAATAGAATTCAAGCAGCTTACTCATGGAAATCAAATAGTTTGCACCTCCTAAATCATTTTCTATTAACCATAAATTAAAACTAACAATTCATGATGATAACTAACCTTAATATGGTCTTTTTTTTCTTTGGTCTTGTTGCTGGAGAAATTTGAGAGAAAGAATAAAGATGGAATACAATTCTGGCTGAAAACAAAGATGAGGCAACCTTTTGTTTGTTTGAACTGACTTTGGGATTTTTTTTTTTTTACTTTTTCGTATTTTAATATTTCATTAATTATTATTATTATTATTATTATTATTATTATTATTATTATTATTATTATTATCTCTACATATTTATATGTACCTAGTGCCAAAAATACTATCTAGTCAAATTGTCCAATCTAATTAATTTAACTATGTCAAATTTCATTTATTTCAATTTAATCATTTTATTCCAATTATTTCCTAAAATCTTATCACCCTTATTTAACTTATGACTTGACATGTACGACATACTTCTATTGCGATAAATCAACCTGTGGCAAGTTTATCTCACACCAAAATTCATATGTATGCATGTGTTTCATGTGAATGACATTTATAAAATGAACATATTCAAATGAAATGTATGTGATAATGCATGTGGTAAAGTCGAAGGTATTACAATATCAACTATTGAATAAGCATGTATATAATCTGAGCTGTTTATTATGCACAAATATCAACCATTGGATGAGTATGTTATGATCTGAGCAGTTCATTTATTGTTGAAATATTAATACGCCGACATATCATAGTTTCTGCCAATAAATAATTACATAAATGAGTATTATTTTATAATTTTTATTTATATAATATAAGAAATATAGTTTTTGAATTAAATAAATTATTTCATCATTACTAATCTTATATTTTAACAACTCAATTATTTTTATTAAACAACCAGTAATAAACAATTAGCCACCAATTATCAATACAGTTATCATCTGCTTTCAACAACTTAATTAAATGAGGCCTTAATTAATTACCTATATAGGCATGGAGAGCCGGACCATCGCTTCGCTCCTTGTGAGAATTGGATCCACCAAAAAGCATGAAACAATTTGGGAATTTTTCAGAAATCCTGAAAAAAAGGAGAAATAATTACAACTTTACCTTTCATCAATGTTTTTTTCAATTTTATCAAAAAATAATTTCTACAATTACACAAGTACCTCTTGTATATCTTGAATATATCTCGGTTATACCTTCGGCCTAAAGCACTTAGCAGAACATAAGATAATCTCTAGTATACCTTGTCATACATTGAATATATCTTGGGAATACCTTAGGTCTAAAATATTTATGTAAAAAAAGCCTATAAAGTTCAGTATACCTTGAGCATACCTTAGGTATATCTTGGAGATACTTTGAGCCTAAAATAGTTGTGAACAAAAGTTATAAAGTATGATATATTTTGGACATATCTTTGGTATATCTTGGGGGATACTTTGGGTCTAAAACAGTTGTGAACAAATGCTATAAAGTTTGATATACTTTGGACATATATTGGGGATACTTTGGCCTAAAACAATTGTAAACAAAGGTTATAAAATCTAGTATACCTTGGATATATCTTGGAAATACCTTGGGAATACTTCGATATACTTTTGGAAATTTTATGAGAATACCTTGGGTATACTTGGGGATAATTTGGGTATATCTTGGAAAATCCTTGATAATTCTCGTAGAAGGAATTTCTTAGAAATACATTGAGTATATTTTGGGATACTTCGTTATACCTTTGGAAATTCTATGAGAATACTTTGGATATATCTTAGGGATACTTTAAGTATATCTTAGTAATTTTCAACCAAAAATAAAAAAAGCAGAAGTATATTTTTAATAATATAAAAAATATATCAGTAACAAAGAAGCAAAAGTAAGTAAAACAAAACAGAACCGGTTACAATAATTTTTTCAACCAAGCTTGAGAGTTTCATTGGTACCCAATCTCCCAATATTTTGCATCTCAAGTCAATTGGCTACAACAATACGATGTGCATAGAATACCTCTATATCCCTATATATTATTTATGCGATAGTAGAAGTCTGTAAGTGGAATATCAATTAATTATAGAAGTTGGAGGTGTAAACGTTGAAATTTCCTCAATCGATATTGATGAACTAAATATTACAAGTAGAAGAATATAATCCAAGATTGAAATGGACCACAAAATAATAATCGAAATATGAACGATAAATTGTCAACTCTCTAAAGATAAAAGGAAAAAAAATGAAACTAGAGATAAAGGAGTTTTTTCAAGCAAATAGGAGGTGGGAAAATATTAATCGATAGGGATGAAATAAATTTCGGTACAAATGAAAATAAAGAAAATTAGAGATAAATATGAAAAAAGACTTAAAATTTTGTTAAGGTGTGAAATTTCCTCAAAAAAATTTTGGAGACTTGGCTGTGAACCCAGCGTAAATGGCGCATCTTTTGCGTTATCAACGCTGGATTGCATATTTTCAAAGGCAAAATTGCTATTCTTTTCAGGGTATGCAATTGGTATAAGCTTGATGCTATGTTTCTCTTTCCTTCCATCTTGTGGAACAAATTTTCCAACTTCAACTTGGACAGAAACAGAAACTGATCCAACCATTAAGATCACTAACAAGACCATCTTCATTCTCAAACTGCACAACAATTTGTATTTAATTTAAATTAAATTCTAGGAAAATATATCAAATTTGCCGCAAGCAAATGGTTACACGTTGTTAATTGAACCGATAAGATATCCTCTAATTAATTTATCAACAAAATGAGGGAAAATAATTAATTAAAAGGGGAAGAAATGGAAAAATGACGAGAGCAACTTAATTAATTAATATATGGGATCATTAATCAAATTATATTACTCTCTATCCGGAAAAAATAGATTCACTTTCTACTTTTGACCGTCTGAAATTATAGGTCATTTTTCTTTTTGAAGTGTAGTTATTTTGTTCAATTATTAACATATCTTTATTTATATATACCCTTATTAAATATACCTAAATGTCAATTTATTTTTTCAAAACTCTTATTCTAAATAACGCTTGAAATTGATTGACATTTACATAAGTATTAATTTGAGTTTTACATTAAAAAGATTAAATTATTATTTTCAAGATAATAATGAATGAATGATATTTTTGTAAAACATCAAGCAAAAATCATTAATTTAACTAAATTAACTAATTTTCTTAATATACGCACAAATGGAACTAAACTTATATTTTCTAGACGGATGAGTATTATAATTAAAAAAAATCAAAATTTCGTGTGGACTGTAAAATAAATAAGAAATACCTCTCCATGAGCAATCTTGCATTTCGCTATATTACCCTAGTGAACTTGTGAAGTTTCGTACTACGTGAAACATTTATCTATATAATAAGGTGTCTCTAGAGGCACTATAGCTATTATAGTATTCACCCGATTTTGCCTCTAGTTCAATTTTCTTTTCAATATCTAGTAATGAAATGATATCGTTTTGCTTATGGAGCAAAATGCACTGTTTCAGCTTTTTTTTTTTTTTTTATCGCCTGACTACAAAACCATTTTGAGCCTATATAATGGATTGAGCTATTTATTTAATTATATTTCTATATATTTATATATATATTTTTATTTATTTAATTAATATTATGTATTAATTTTTAATATATTTATTTAATATTAATATTATTTTCAATTACTATAATAATATTAATTTTTATTATTTAATTAATATTATACATTAATTTTTTTCAAAAGTATAAGAATTGCATTATCAAAATAGAGAAAGTCAAATTATGATTTTTACCTAAAAATTATCAAAACTTTCTCATTTAGCAACTTTCATTTATGAGTCAACAATTCCTATCTCTTCGATTGTGCCGTGAACGTCAAGATTAATTAATTTATACCGCCTCAACTTTTCAAAAAATGAAAATTACTCTATTTGATCTTAAATAGATGTCATTTTGAATTAGAGTTTTTATTTCAAAGTATTTTACATAAATATTAATTATTTTGTATCTATTTTACCCTTATTTAAAGATCCATTTTTTATTATTTATTGATGGAAATTAATTATCTAAAGGCAGTATAGTAGTAATTTACTTGTATCTTAAACACATTTCCTTAATTAATTGTTGGGCAAAAACCTTAAAATGACATCTATTAGGACTAACTTGGATTTGTCCCTAGGCAACAAATCAGTGGAGACTTTGCTATTTGGCTATAATCTAGCTAGGTAGAATATAATTAGATAGAGTTAATGCTAAAATATAGCAAATAAAATTACTTTATTAACCTCTCTTTAATTTTGCTCCAAAGTATTTATTACTTCTCAAATCTCTAAATATGAAATTTATTGGAATTGATGATTCTATAGGAAGTTTTCCGTTGAAATAAAGTCAAGACATTAAAATTAAGCCCGATTTTCTTTTTTTTTTTTTTAATTCAAAAATATCAAATATAATAATTATATTTTATTAAATTATTTATTATAATTAATAAATTTATTCATTTATTTGTTTTAATTTTTTAATTTATCAAAATTAATAGTAATAATTAATACTATAAAAATATAAATCTTTTATCATATATTTATTGTATAATAAAATATTAAATAAATTTAACAAAAAAACACAAAGAGCTCCTTGCCTGCAGAGCAACATATCAGAAATTCCAGTTTAACTGAATATTCAAAATTGAACTAAAATTTTATTTTGGAAAAAAAAACACATAATCAATTTCAAATTATTGAACTCAGTTTTATACATTATTTACTTTACATGTTACTACAATGCTATCCAAAATTTAAAAAAATTAAATAAATAAAACTCTTCATAAAGCACAAATATCAAATAATACCAATGAATTTTTCTTTTTTCTTTTAGGAAATAATGTTACTAATTAATTATAATTATTTCCGTTGGAATTTAACTCTCAACATTTCAAAGTTAAAAAATTAATTGATATCAATAAAATAAATATTTTACATCTTTTTGAAATATTAACTAATATTATATTATGAAATCAAATAAATAATAATAATTTATTCTACTTCCTTGAACAATTTTTTTGTATATTAATTATACGAATAAAATAAGTATATTGTGGATGAAACTGATTCGTACAGCAAAGGTCAATAATAGTGACATTTGCAAACTCAACATTTAAACGAGAATTCAAGGGCACAACCAAAATTTTATCAAGAAACAAATATATTATCATAAATAGAATTAATCTCTCAAATTGATTTGATTTAATTTAATTTTCTAAATTAATATGATTATATTTGACGGCTACATAAAAAAAAAATAGATTTAGGGAAAACAAAAGTAATATATTAAAGACAAATTTCTTGAGCTTAATACAAATTAAGTGGGAAAGGTGTTTATAAACTATGAAAGCCAAAAATATGAAAAATGTTAATGAATAATGAAAAGGATTTACGTGTGGATTATATATCAGTGCTACATATCATATTGAATTTATCTTTTTCAGGTTGAATTGATTATTGCAAATTTAATTTTTTATTTTTGTTAAATAAATATCATAATAGATTAGTCACCAAAGCATTTAGTCAAAATGTGTGTTAATGAATCGTTTTAAAAGAAACATTTATTGATTAGAATAAAGATGGTTGGTTAGAATCTTTAAATTCTAAATTAGCAATTTTCAATTAAATAAAAAAATAAAATAAGATCATCGTTTGCTGTTATATATATGTAAAGAATTTTCAAAATTTTGGAGATAATTTTCTATATATAAATTTGAAATTTTAGAAGGCAATGACTCCCCTATGTTCTCGTAAAGCTCCTAACCCCGACCACATCATTTAGGATATATTTAAGTTTAAATTTAATTCCAAGACCTGGAACAATTAAATGTTGGATGCCATGATAATTTTTCTGAATGCATTTGCTGTAATTTTCTTTAAACTATCTGTCTATAGAATTTGTAAACAAAAACAAGTTGAGCAGGCTTGCTTTTTCCCTCTTTCTTTTTAGATCAGAAATCGAATTACAATATGAAAAAACAATATACATTTTTTTTTTCAATAAAAAATAGGAACGATTTAGAAAGCCTAATTTCGTCGCAAGGGATTTTTCCCTCAAATAATCTGTTGGAAACTTTCACATATATTTTTTCAAATCAAGATTATTAACGCTGTTTGAGAGACAATATTATTTTACTGTCACTATTAAGAAAAATTAATAATGACAAAAATTAAAAACTTAAAAACTCAAAAAGAAAATAAAATATAAAAAAATAAAAATTATGTTCTAAGAATGGATAAATATGTATATAATATGAGCTGTTTATTATGCATGCAACCGTTAGATGAATATATTACAATATGAGATCGTTTATTATTTCTGGCATATGGATATGTCAAGCCTATCAAAAAAATGAGCCATAAGTTTATGGCACAAAAACCTAGACAACCCAAGTAGGAAACCGCATAGTTAATGAAATTTCCCACAAGTTGGGGGTGGTACAGGTTAAAAAAAAATGAAATTTCCTTTATCCTGATCAAAAATCTTGGTTAATTGAGCCAGAAATTTGGGATATTCCATTTATAATTAATATTCAACATAAACGATAGAATGAGAAAAACTGAAAGTGAAAATGGATATTTGAGTAAAACAAATGAAGTAACAACTTTAGAGAATAAAGATTAAAAAAAAAAAAAAACGGTGAGACCTGGTCATTATGCTCCAAATGGGTTTGCTAAGCATGGTAAGACGAGTTGGGTATAGTGATAATCGAACTCATTTCAATTAACTCCTAACTGAATTTAAATATTTTACAAATTGAGTTCAAATAATTCATGAATAGCTTGATTTATTTATATTTCTACTTTTGAATATGAAATTTAGAAAATATTTTTTATGTTTGAAAATATTTACTAATGCAATTTATTATGGAATAATTTATATTTTTTTCTATATATCAATTTATTTTTATATAATTTTAATTTATTATTTTATCAAATTAAATTTATCCCCATTAATAATAAATTGTAAATCTGTCCCTTATAAATTCAAATATTAGGAGAAATGGGTTCAATTAAAGGAATGAAAAATTGCGAAAAGTAGAGTTTAATTAAAAGAAATAAAAATTTAAAAAAATAATTATGGCAATTGTTTTTCAAATTTATGGTGGTGGTGGCCCCATATGTCATCCCCTAAATTCGCACTGTATATTGCACTAAATAGACGCAATATATATTTATGCGTATTTCCACACTCATTCAAGGTCTTACCAATAAAGTCCTCGCAAACGCAAATGAAAAGGAGCTTGGTTAAATTCAACCCACATAATTTTGTTGGAAAAAATGTGATTATGAGCCATTTTGAGAGGATTATTCGGATGGGTTCCACAACTCGATTTTGGAAAAAAAAACCCGGATATATGTTCCTTGACATGAGGACTATGAATTAATATATTCATATGCTCAAAATGTAAAATGTGTGAATAGAAATTGAAGCTCAAAGTAAGCTCCATGATAAGGAGATTTAAAGGTGAAAAGTGAGTGAGAATTTGTCCCACATCACTAAGAATTGAAATTGGACTTGTGTTTATATATAGAAATGCTTTCTTACATGGGTAAGAAAAGTAGAATGGAAGGCTCTCTCTCGCGCGCTCAGGCGCAGGGGGGGTGCAAATCCATGGGCCGGGATGGTCCAATGCGTGGGTGCGCGACCTGCGTACACGAATGTCGGCCCAAAATCTCATGGTCCTGAACAAGCCCAATTTTTTCAATTTATTTTTTTATTTCTGGAAAATGTGGCAACACTCCCGTGTGGATCTACACGGTCGTGTGGATTCGACACTCCCGTGTGGATCCACACGGCTAGGCCACTGACACGCCCGTATGGATCCACACGGTCGTGTCGTTTTGCCTACAGGGAAGTATAAGGCAGATTCACACGATCGTGTGGATCCACACGCCCGTGTGGATTTTGTTCCAGAATTGACTTTTGAGTTTCATGTCTTTTGGAATGTCATTTCTGATATTTCAAAGATTAATTTCACCATTATTTGAGAGTTACAAAGGCATTATTGACAGTCTTTAAAGGAAATTAATCACAATTAATCCATTGTCTCCTCCATCTAGTATAAATAGGTGGTTTATGCTTGAATTTTTAAGTTGTTCAAGAAATCATACTTTGATAGTTTCTTTCTTTCTTCTCCTTCTTCTTCTCAAGTGATAGAGGTTGTGGCAAAGCAAAGTTCGCTGTAAGTAGGTGTTGTGTGTTCAACAACTACTTGAATCTGTTGTATCCTGAGAGACAAACGCTGGTTATCCTAAACACCCGTGTAGGAGGCGAATTTGTCTTAAGGAAACTGTGTGCTACACAGGTCTCAGATTGGTTTTCCATTTTTTACTATATTTTAAATATTGAATTAACAATTCTCCTATTCTATTGTATTGATTCAGATTTTCTAACAATATATATATATATATATATATATATATATATATATATATATTTCATGATGATACTAATCCTTCTATAAATGAAACAATTGTGGATGGTTTGATAATAATGTTTGATGCTTTTAACGCACTTGAAAAATCATTTAGAATAATTAGAGATATTTTTAAAAACAATAATTTTTTATCAGTTAAATTAAAAATAGTTGGTAGAAGAATTGAAGTTAATCAACAGTATAATAGTTCTTCATGTTGTGAAATAGCTGAATTAATAGTTGGAGATTTTATTTTATACGATAAAAATAGAGACATTATTATAGAACATAAATATGAAAATTTAAAAAGCATGAGTATTTTACACCCAAATATGATGGCGCTTTAATATCCAATTTTGTTTACCTACGGTGAAGATGGATATAGAACACATATTAGTTATGAATTATCTAATATGAGTAAAAAAAAAAAAGATAGAAAATATATTAATATTATGCTTATAGATTATAACAATGTTGTTTTAACGGTACCACATTATTAAGAGAAGGCAAATTATTCCAATAATATGTTGTTGGTGCGTTTTCATGTGTCAAAAAAGAAAGATTAGATTTTATTAGATGTAAAAAAAAGAATTACTTTTGGAAGTTTACGAAGGTTTAACTAATGTTGTCCTATAGGGCGATATAAATTCTAATAATATAGGTAAATTGATAATAGTGTTACATTCTACTTATGGTGGCGGTTTTTCGATATATGATAGAACATTATCATAATATAATAAAAATTTATAAATCTTATGGTCATCCTAACATATTTATGACATTTACATGTAATCTTTTATGGCTGAAAATACAATATATGATTAATTATATTATATGTAAGAGACTTGAAGATAGACACAATATTATAAATTGTATATTTAAAATTAAAATAGGTCACATAATAAATGATATAAAAAAATATGAACATTTTGACAAAGTTATAATTTTATTATATGCAGTTGAGTTTCAAAAAATGCAGTTTACTTCATATTTATTGTTTTATTTGCTACACAAAGTCAACAAACCTACTACACCGTTTGATATAGATGTAATCATCTCAGCTAAATTACCTTAAAAAAAATGAATCTGAAACATTTCAAATTGTTTCAAAATTTATGATACACGGTCTATGTGGTTTTATAAATCTATCATCTCCGTATATGAGAAATAATAAGTGCTCAAAATATTATCCAAAAAAATATCAAACAAATTATCGATGACAATGAATTTGCAATTTACAGATGCCGTGATGATGTCAATCATATAATAAAAAATAATGAAAAAATTGATAATCGATTTGTTGTTCCTTACAATGAAGAATTAGTTTCTAAATATGAAATACATATTTTTGTCAAATATTGTTGCAGATCAACAATGATTAAATATTTATTTAAATATATTAACAAAGGCTCAAATAGAATAAAAACTATTATTGAAAATTATGATAAAACTATAGAACCAACTGATACAAATGCAAGTCAAATGATGAAATTAAAACATATTTAGATTGTCGTTATCTATATTCTTGCGAATCTGTATGGAGAATATTTGAATTTCTTATTCATCACAGAGAACTAGCAGTTGAGAAATTAGTTATACATTTACTATAAAAATACTATTTTGTTTGAATCTTCTAAAATATTGAATACATTATTAATAATGATCATTGTAGCCGTACTATGTTTACTAAGTGGATGCATATTAATAGTGAATATGAAATGTATGTTCACTTACATATGTTGAATTTCCTACAAAATAGGTTTAGCAAAATAAAAAAAAAATGGACTAAAAGAAAAAAAGGGCATTGTATAGGAATAATAACTTATATTCATTATAATTCAGGTAAATTATACTATTTGAGATTGTTACTAAACATTGTTAAAGATATCAAATTTTTTGAAGAAATTAGAATAATCAATAGTATTATATATGATATTTTTCAATATGCATATAACACATATATGGAATACTTGGAAATGATCAAGAATGGATTAGTCCAATTGAAAAAGCTATTTCATGTGCATCATTTTTTCGACTTCGACATTTATTTGTAATTTTTATTTTATTTTATGAAGTTAACCAACCAATTGAGCTATTTTCAAAATTCTGGAAAATATTTTTATGATGATATTCTAAACGAATTAGAAAAAACACTAGAAATTCCATTTAAAAATATCTCTAAAAATCATCTTAAAAATCACGTCTTACTAGAAATTGAAAAAATCTTTAATTGAAATTCATCTTCATTATTTGATGACAATTTACTATTTCCTGATAGATCATTTGCAGATGATAACACAAATAGATTATTAATAGAAAAAATGAGTTATGATATTACATATTTAACGCATAAACATGATCATATGATTATAACTTTAAATAATGCACAAAAAACGGTTTATTATGATATCTCTGCTATAAATACTAAATTAGGAAGGTTGTATTTTGTATATGGTCACGGTGGAATAGAATAAATTTATTTGTATGAGACAATAATTTCATGCCTTAGATCTAACGGAAAAGTAATTTTAGTTGTTGCTTCTTTAAGCATATTAACACTTTTATTATCTAGCGGTAGAACAATACATTTTTAATTTAAAATGCTAATTGATCTAACTGAGCATTCAACATATAAAATTAAAAAAAGTACTCAATCAGTTAAATTATTAGAACAAACTTTTTTAATAATTTGGGATGAAGCACAAATGAGTTATCAATATTGGTTTAGAGTAATATATAGATCGCTTAGAGATATTTTAAATAATAATGATAATATAATTAATAACCTACCCTTTATAGGCAAAACTATGTTATTAGGAGGTGATTTTAGACAAATTCTACTCGTTGTTATGAACGACAGTAAAGAGGATATTATAAATGTTTCACTTACTAAATCATATTTACGACAATATTTTAAAATTTATAAACTTACAAATAATATGGGTCTATCCAATACTTATACTAATATAAACTATACAGTTGATTTATCAACATTCGCATAATAAATTTTATCAGTCGGTGATGGAAAAACACCTTCTATCCAATTAAAAAATTTAGATAATGAATATAACTTGATTCAAATTCCAAACAATATTTTTATGCAAAACTATACTGATCCAATTTCTCAAATTATTGAAGAAACATATCTTTCTTTTCTTGATAAATACAATGATCCTTCTTATATAAAAGAACAGATTATAATAATATCTACTAATGAAATAGTTGAAGTAATTAATAAACAAATGATCGAACTACTTCCAGATGAAGAAAAAATATAGTATAATTCCAACTCCATATTTAAAACATCAACTAATTCTAGTGAACTAGAAATTTTTTATTCTGTTGAATTTTTTAATTCTTTAAATTTTAATGAATTTCCTCCGTATGAATTGAAACTAAAGAAAAATATCTTAGTTATATTACTTTGTAATATTAATCCAATCATGAAACTATATAATGGTACACATTTACTAATAATTGACTTGGGTAAAAAAGTAATTGAAGCCCAAGTCTTAACTAGATTACATTTTGGCGAAAAAGTATTCATTTCTCAAATTATTCTTTCAATAAAAGAAGGAAAATGACCAGTTATTTTAAAATGAAGACAATTTCCGATAAGAATTTATTATTGCATGACTATTAATAAAAATAAAGGCCAAACTTAAAAACGTATTGATCTCTATTTACATGATCATGTATTCTCTCATGATTAATTATATATTGCATTTTCATGAATTACATCACGTGAAGAATTACGTATAATTGTGAATAATAAGTTGTTTCCCAAAAATTACAATGCTTTACTAAAAATATTGTTTTCCATGAAATATTTTTTGATCTCTCAAATTGTGCACATTCACTTATATAAATACTTATTATATATGTTTATTATATTCATTATAATATGTTATATTAAAATTTCTTATTACTATAATACAAGTACTAATACATTATCATTAATTTGAATCACTGTCTATTGTTATAAATTATCTTACTATTAAAAAATAACAAATTATACATTTGACATAAATTATATTACGATTACTGCTTAAAAAATTATTATTAATTTATTAATTGCTAATTATCGTTGCCTAATAGATCATTGATAAACAATGAATTATACACCACTATCTGAACTTAATGGTCATAGCAAGAATGTTTGTACTAAAGTTTCTATTGCACGTGTATGAGATTTTACAAATATCTACAGTCCCAATGAACTATTCAGTCTTGAATTCTTTATATTGGATGAAAAGGTAATACTCATATATTAATGTATATTATTATTTATGTTAGGTTTTGAAGATGTATCACATACTAAAAACGCAGCGGAAATTAAATTTTTTTAAAACCTGAATCATATAAATCTACTTGTGCTATTAAAACTAATTGATCTACCTAGGGTTGAAGATGATTTCCTTTATTCTTGGACTTGATTCTTTAATTTCTCCTTGCCGGGTTATTGTAAACCACAACAATTCAATTAGATATGCCTCTAATGGAAATCCACGTGAAGAGAGAAGAACGAAAATTTCAAAGGTGATGGCTAGAACACTCACTAAGTGCTAGTAATGTGATGTGTTTTTGAGAGAGAGTTTTAAGAATTAAACTCTTTTAATTTTGATGGAGGCTCCTCTTTTTAGACCCTTAGAGGTCTATTTATATGTTTCCTTAATCATATTAGAGTTAGGTATTAATTATGAATCCTATTCCTAGTCAAACACAAAGAAAAACTGTCCAAATAGCCCTAAAAATGCATCCAGCACGTTGTCATAGTGTCGCGTGGTTGCGGGCTCGCGACGGGTTAGCAGCTGCTGGCCTCTATAGAGGGCGCACTGGGAGTCATGTGGTCATGATGGGCTAGCAACTGCCAAACTCTGTTGCGGGTGAAATGAGGGTTGCATGGTCGTGATGGGCTATCCAGCTGCCAGACCACAACACTAGCATGTGCTGGGCATCACTGGGTTGTGACGGGCGGGCACACCTGTGTGCTGGAGCACTGTTGGCCTACGTAGCTTTGATAACTTTTCAACCACGAAACGATTCTGCGATCTTGATACCGTCCGACCTAAATTTCTCTCATACTTTTGGATCCTATCCAAAACCATTTTACTCGTTCTCTACACCACACTTTCAATGCGTGTGACCCATTATGTTCTTGGTTATGTTAGCCACCTGAATTAACAATTAATTTGAGCAAGTCATGAATGATATCTAGCAACACATTATGACTCCCAATTGATCAGAAAGTTAGTGGTTTGACAACGAACCTTTCTATATACAATAATATATGCAATTCATCCTTTTACCATCCTATACCCCACTCGGTTCAGAGTATGGACCATGAGTCAGTTCCCGCTAGATTGACTACGTCACATCTAGCCTAAATGGTGTTAGATCTTGTCATTGAGATTCCTTAATCTATTAGAGATGTCACTAAATACCATCTTCAAGATATTTCCTTTCTGGCCAGAAATTCTTGAGTAATGATTCTGATAAGAGGTCTTGGGTATACATTCCCTTTATTAGGAGCGGTGAATCATTTATTGGCTACCCAATTACCTTTGAATACTTTAAGCTGTACCCAATCACTACCCTATGAATGACTTCTGTGAGGCAACAAGGAATGAAGTCAAAGCATAGAATCAGTATCCAAGATATCCTTGAGTACCTCAAGTCTGAGGATACTTGCACCATTGTTATGATGAGATTATCAATGACATTTGAATAGATAATCCATATAATTATCTCATAGCAGGTCATCCAATATACTTGAGTACTCTTAGCAAGTATCCACATATCTATTGTTTGATCCAATAAAGAAGAATAACATGTGTTAGTCTATTCAGATCAACAATGTCTCGTCTTGTTGATCCCATGACTAAGGATAATTTAGATATTAACATTATTACACATGATAGGATTCTCATTATCATGATCTCATTATGATTTTCTTCATGTTATGTTTTATATCATGAACTTTTATTAATTAGTTTAAAATCTATAACAATTTATATGCAAATGAATACTAATATAATGAAAAAATGTCATTATGAATGTGTACATTAAGTGTCTTAGACAATTGCTTTTTAAACACATTTCTAACAATTTATATATTACTGGATACACATTAAAATAACTATTAATTTTTTTCTTAATTAATTTTTTATATTTACTTTTTAAAATAATAGGATGACATCATGCAATGCATAGTTTCAAAACAATGTGCATACTATTTTCGACCCTTATTAGTTGAAAGAAAAAATTTTCGCATATCTAGCTTCATTGTGATTCTAGCATAGTCAAATTACAAAATTAACCTTCATCCATTTCGTATCAAATTGCCAAGAAATGCATTTATAAAAATGCTTGATGAAGATAGTTTATCTATCCCATTTGATAGATATGATTTCCTCCAATTCAAAGAAGTGAAAAATAAAGCAGGAGACAAATAATATTTATTTGGTATGTTTTTTATTAATAATTTTTTAGTATACAAATAAAAACAATTTCTAAATTGCTAATATAATTTACAGATATGCCGGGACAAATAGTCTAGTTGGAGAACTTGAAGAAATGAGTATCTTTGGTAGAACTGGAAGCAAAAGGTATATTTGGATAAAAAATGACTGTATGTATATTCAACTAAATCAATATACGTATAATATTTTGTCATACTTCAATAATTTAATAACACAATTCAATTAAATTATAGAATGGAAAAACTAGATATTACTTTATAGCACAGACCGCAAAAGATTTTCCAGATGTTAGTCTTTTTTGAAGAAACAAATGGTGCTATTGTTGCTGCATGTGTTGGAATGATTACCCGAAAATATTCTGGTACGAAAATGTATTACAATATATGTGATTATATAATGTATTTGTTTTTTTTTTTTAAATTCAAACATATACAAACCATATATAAAATATATTTAAAAATATAAAATATTTTCATTACTTATCATTTTCTGCATTTTTTTTTATGTAGATAATCTTACTGTTAATAGTTCAGCCATAACAAAACTTTTCATCAATCTTACAATACTATAAGTTACGCTTTTAAAACAAAAGTACGATGAAATTTATTTATATTATTTTCCATATTATAACTATTTATTGGATTAGGTTACTGAAACAGTTGAAAAAATTATTTGTTTGCAAATTAAGCATTAACATGTGCATGATATCGAATTGGAAAGAAATATAAATAGAAAAATTGTTTCCGAACTACTATATCTCTTGATGTACACACTGACAAAGTACTTACTCAAATAAACATAGTTATAATAACAAGAATTCTAAAACATACAAATAATTCAATAACCAATATTATTGCTATATTTTTTAAAAATATTTACAGGATATAAAATTCACATGTCAAGCTATTATTTATTACATTGATGCATCTACGAGATGATTGTACAAAGCATGCCCTCAATGCAAAAACAATATTCAAAACTATAGTGAACAAATGTGGTGTAACAATTGTGATATATTTGAAGAACTGCCAACTTATTGGTATCTCACATGCTATCTCAAAAATTACAATGCTCTAATATATTATTTATATTTTATAAATTATTATTTATGTTTATTATTAATTATTTTCACATGTACAAACTTAATGCCATAGTTGAGGATTCAATTGGTTCTGCAACATTTATCATATTTGGATGACAAGCATATGAATTAATTGGTCTTCTAGTAAACAATTTAATTCATGGCAAGATAGATATACTCTGCCACCGAGAATCTCAAAAATTTATGGAATGGAATGGATTTTTCAAACTGTGAGTGATAAATATCTTTACAATTTAATATTTAAAGTTATGCACGTATTCAGATATCATGATATGAACTTTTCAAAATATAAGATCAATGAAAAAGCAGCATCTTCATGAATCGTATTGCTAAAAAATCCTTTAACATCAAACACACAAAAAAAATCCTCTAATTGCAAAACCTCTGAATCCTCTGACGATTATACTACAATATAAGCTGTTGATGAATTACCTAGCAAAAAAAATGTGTACCAGGTAAAAAAAAAATTGTATTTAGTGTATTTCATCTTAATTTGCTTAAAAAAATTCAATTAAATATATTTTTTTTCCGCATATCAGAAAATACTTCAACAAGTAAAGAAAGGGTTGATTGACTATGAACTTTTGTTCTAAAATGGTAAAAAAAACTATTATTATTATTATTATTATTATTATCGTCGTCGTCGTCGTCAATGTTAATTACTTAATGTTTATGCATGTCAAAAACAATGGACTGTCTTTATTATCCGTCTTTCAATCTACATGTTCTGCATAATGTTAAAAATGTATTACAAATAAATTTATTACGTATTCTGTGTACTTTTAGCAATGTATTATAAATAACTATGACATGGTGTTAAAATATTTATATCATACAGATATTTACATTGACAATATTACACTTATCTATTTATAAGACACTATTATACTGCATATTATGTACTTATTTAATTTTTATAGCCCGACCCAATACGGGGTAACTAACTAGTTATTTAATAATTTTAAGCACATGTAGCATATGAGATCAGTGGACCTATACCTAAATATCACATTAAGGGTGAAATTTCAAATTGGATAATACAATAAGAGTTTCTTTTATATTTTTTGTAAAATATAGATAAGAGTTAGTAAAGGGGTTGAATTGAAAGGAATGTTAAAAATTAGGGTTCAAATAATAGTATATTGATTGATATAGCATATAAAATTGCATTCTTTTTAAATTTTTCTAATTTATTAAAAATGATAATCGAGGAGCAAATTCATTAGATTTCTATAGATTATATATTTTACCTTTTAGGAAAACAAATAATCCAAATCAGAGAAGATAAACTAAATGTTTTGCTGTCATGATTGCAACCCTTTTATCCAATATTATACTTTAATGCCTGTATTTTTTTATTGTAAATTTGTAATTAATATAAAATATTAAATATCTATATATGTATATGAATTGCAAAAAATAAAAATAAAAATATTGTAAATGATTTAGGTGTTGGCAATACTAAAGAGGTGCATAGTCACAATTTTTGTTAGCTGGTTCAATAAGAGTATCAATATCACCTTGTAAAGCCAAGTTCAAAAGCTTATATGACACTTATAAGGAAACCTTCATGAGTATTTTTCAAGCTTTTGCAAATTTGCAAGCTTGTAATAAATGAAAGAAAAGAAAATTTAATTTGAATAAAAAATTTTAATGGGTTCTGTTTTTATTATTTTATAATAAATTTAAATAAATAATATTTTTATTAGTTATTATATTTAAAATTAATGTGTGATTAATAATTAACATAAGCAATTGATTAACTTGATATATAAAAATAAAATATAAAATCAAGTTAATATAATCAATTATATTTAAATAATGTACCTAATATATCTTAATGTTAATTAATATAAAATTTAATAATAATAATAATAATATAATAATAATAATAATAATAATAATAATAATAATAATAATAATAATAATAATAATAAGCCGATTTAGTTGAAAAAACTTGAAACTGTTTTTGGGGAAAAAGAAAATGATGATTGATGTAATCGGTGGCGGAACCGGAAATTTACATAAGGGGTCCAATTAGAAAAGTATAAAAATAAAATAATATAACTAATTGATAACCTTTTTCACAACCTCCAACTCTTGTAAGGCAAGAAGAAGTGAGGGAGGTGCACCAGATCTGTCCTGCACAACCACTCCGATGCTTAAGTTAGAGATAGGGAGAGATAGGAAAAAATTGATAAGATATGGAGAGGTTGAGAGTTTAGGGATTTCTTACTTGGTTTTGAGAAAGTGAATTGGTTTATATAGGTCTCTACTATGTGCTCCTTAGTGGCTGTAGTGGTAGTTTTTCTTGATTTTATTCTCTCATTAGTGGACATCCACTCACAAAGTATTAGGTGGCAGCATGCCCTGCTGACATTTGTAGGAAGCACACTTGCAAAGACTGTCGGGGTATTTGTGTAAGTGCAGGCTGTAACACCCCTCGATATAACCAGAATTCTCTCTAATTATACCAAACATATTACTATGCAAGAGTTTCAAAAACATAATCAATTTAAAATCTGATAATGCACCATGACTATGATGGCTTGATAACATGCTCAAATCAAAACTTTCTTAACTTAATTAAAATACATTATACTGGCTTCACTAGCCAAAACTTTACAAAAAGTTTTCAAAATATATGAGAAGTTATAAATTTACATGTCCTTCATGCTCAATGCATGTACAAGTGTAACTACTCCCAATCCTTTAAATACAAACCAAAATCAAAAGAAGTATGAACATATCACCACCCTTATGAATATATCACTACTTCCAACTCTTCTCTCTATCAACAACCTGTGTGTATCACCATCTTTATGAACATATCACTACTCCCAACTCTTCTCTCTATCTACAATATGTGTGGGAGATAAAATATCCACACGCTAAGCATACCCTGCTTAGTGGTATATATAAGTATATTATCTACATGTGTATATAAATATGCATACCACACAAGCATACAACCCATATCATGCCTATGTCACAATAGAATAAATAAACATGTATATAGCATCATATCAATATAAACCCATAAGAATCCACACATCATCCAAACATACCAAGCTCCTGCGGGCTTTCCTTAGTTGAGAGAGCTCACGTCAAGCTTAAAACCCCTCAACTAGTAACATTAAGACTAAGAGTGCTCATGTCAAGCTTAAGACCCCTTAGTACACAATATTAGTTACAAGGGTGATCACAATAAACTTAAAACCCCTTGACCTCCTAGCATGGTACCATGTTTTATTCTAACCTTTATCATAGGCCTAAAAACTCCATCCAAACATCTCACACATAATACACCAAAAAAACACAACCTTTCCACACTAAAATATGCATTAAAAATACCTTGCAGAGGCTATCATGATTGGCTTGGGCGTGAACCTAGTGGTGAAGCAATTTGCCACTCTTGGTCACCAGAGTCACGGGCATGGCTCTCTACTTCTTAATTCTACCTGAGTTGAAACAACCCAAACCAGGCACATCACACACAAATTTCTAAGGCTAGCCCAGTGTAGTCACTCCTAACAACATTCTCAACATACAAGGGACATAAACATGCCACATTCAAAACACAAGTACACACACTTAAATAAGAGAGCACACAATAATCAATTGCCATAAACCAAAACTAACAATCACTACATTTATATCTTTTATTTCAAAACATAAACCATAATTTCTAATCTTCCTTCCTTTCATTTATGGCACAATTACTGATTCATTTAAGTGTCATTAATACCTTTCCATTTCATTTATCACCATACCATTTTACCATTAATATTTCCAAACCAACATTCGTAACACATTAACAAGCATTCATACAATTTACCCATGAAGATTTATAGGAAATATGTACAGACCTTTGCAAAAAGTACTCCTTGATCCCCCCACCTACTGGATCAAGCTCGGTCCTTTCCTCGTGGTCGAGGTCCTCCTTTCACACTGGCACCTAAAACGTCAAAGCATTATCTTTAACTATTAAAAATCCATGAAATTTACTCAACTCATCCACTTAGCTTTACTTTCCAACCCCAATATCCAAGCTTGAATCAAGATATAAAACCCAACGTCACCTACAACAAGCCACCTTACTAAATCTTCAAAATTAAGACAAAAGAAATCACGTTTCCTTTTAAAAATGGTTCATTAATTATGAAATCTTATTTTTATGGTTTAAACATATTCTTGTAGATCATACTTAGGTTTACCCAATAACCCTAAATCTAAAAGAGCTTTTGTTCTAGCCCATATTAATGGAAGACGTTAGTTTTAATATTATTAAGCAAGGGATTTTATTAATATTAATCCCATCATGTTACAAGTATGCATTATATAACCACACATCATATATAGATATACAAGATGACTATTGTAACTATATGGCATGATTATAGACAATTTCTAACACCAATCCTTTGAGCTAGAAAAGGATTGGTTAGGTCAAACTTGTTGGAATTACATACATATCACATATACAAGAGCACAATAGAAATTTAAATTTTAATCCCTATTATAATGGAATAACCTATATAGTCTTAACCAATTAAACATATATAGAGGGTTTGAAGAAGATTATCTTTAATATTAAAGACTTGAAAACTTCGTTCACCTTACTAGATTGTTGCAAATCATAATAATCCTTTGCTGGATTACCTCTAACTGACTCCAAGCGAAGGGAGAAGGAAGAAAACCTCTTAGGGAATGGGTGGGCAATAATCTCTTATACTAGTAAGTGAGAATTGACCTTGTGAGAGGAGAACAAATTAACTCTTTAGATTCTGATGTTTGCAACACCTTTTTAATGCTAGAAAAGTTACTATTTATAATCCTTGAGCATTTAGGGTTCATAACCCTCGCTTATAGAATCTCAATCTAATTTGGTTTCCTAATCTAGCACCGGTCCCGATTTAGAAACACATTTTCCAATCAGAGGTTGCCTAAATCGAGCAGTTCTCGGTCATGACATTCCATGTCTCGATTAGGAAATGTGCAATTTTAGTCCAGTAGCTTTTCCCGACCCCAAGCTGGATTTTCTCGCTCATGACTTTGTCCTACTGGGAATGTACCATTCCCGAGTGGGAAGCTGTTTGACTCATCCTTTCTCTCTCCATTTTGGATTCAATCTAAAAGCCCATTTTACTTCCTCTTCGTACCTTTAATATGTCTGACCCAGTAGGTTCCCGGTTATGTTGGCCACTCAAATCAATACTTGATCTTGAGCAAGTCATGAGCGGTATCTAGCAACACATCATGACCTCTAATTTACCAAAAAGTAAGTGGTTTAACTACAAACCTTTCCACATACAATATCCGTGCAATTCACCCCTTTACCCTACTATGCCTCACTCAGTTCAGAGTATGGACTCAGTGTCAGCTCCCACTAGACTAACTATGTCATATCTAGTTTGAGTGATGTTAGATCTTATCTTTGAGACTCATTACTCTTACAAATTTATCACTGAAGACCATTTTCATGATATTTCCATTCTAGCTAGAGATTCCCGAGTTATGATCTCTACAAAAGGCCATAAGTATACTCTCCTTCTACCAGGAGTAGTGAATTCTTTGTTGGCTACTCAACCATCTTCGAATACCTCAAACTGTACCCAATTATCACCCTATGAGTGACCTCTCCTGAGGCAATAAGGAATGGAGTTAAAGTATAGGATCAATATCCAAGATAACTTTGAGTGCATCTAGTCTAAGGATACTAGCACCATTACTATAATGAGATTATCACTGACATAGAATAGAGGATCTATGTGATAATCTCATAGCAGGTCATCCAATAGCAAGCATCCACATGTTAATTCTAGACATCTCATGTCTACAGATCATGAGATCTACTACTTGATCCAATCAAGGAATATAACATGTGCTAGTTTATCTGGATCAACAATATCCAGTCTTATTGATGCTATGACTAGGGACAATTTAGATATAACCATAATTGCATATGATAGGAATCTTAATATCATAATCCTATCATGATTTCCTTCATGCTATGTTTATATCATGGACTTCATTAATTAATTTAAGATTTGATCAATTCATAATATAAATGAACATTAATAAATGAAACTGCCTTTTATTCATATGAAATGAATTTGTACAATAAGTGCTAAAGGTGATTGCCTTTAGAGTGCCTTTATAACATACTCCCACTTGCACTAAAGCCAATCGCCTTTATATCTAATACCATAGGCGAGTATATGAGAATCAAACTTCTTTTGGGGAAGTTGCTTTGGGAGTAAATTAGTGATATTTTGATCAGTGAGCACTCTTTCTACTTTTACATCACCTCTACCTATGATTTCTCTAATCACATGGTAGCATCTGAGCCTTTGTTTAGATATTTGATGAGATTGTGGCTCCTTTGCTGGAACAATGACTCCATTGTTATCACAATACAACTGTATCAGATCAACAATGCGGGGAACCACTCCCAACTCTTTGATGAACTTCCTTATCCAAACCATTTACTTAACTACCTCAGAAGTTGCGATGTACTTTACTTCAGTTGTAGAATCTACAGTCGTTTCCTGTTTGGAACTCTTCCAAGTGACTGCACCACCATTAAGTGTGAATACATATCCTGATTGGGATTTTGAGTCATCCCTATCAGTTTGGAAGCTAGCATCTGTATACCCGCTTACCTCAAGGTTTCCATCTCCATATACCAACAATACATTCTTAGTCCTTCTCAAGAACTTAAGGATATTTTTGACAGCTACCTAATGACCTTCACTAGGGTTCGACTGGTATCTACTCATGATACTCAGAGCATATGATACATTGGGTCAAGTACATATCATAGCGTACATGATTGATCCTATAGTCGAAGCATATGGGATCAAACTCATAAGAGTTCTCTCATCTTGTGTTTTTTGGACATATAGACTTTGAAAGAGTAATCCCATGTGTCATGGGAATGAACCTTTCTTGGACTGCTCCATGCTAAATCTCTTAGCATCTTGTCTATGTATGTAGATTGAGAAATGTTAACCTTAGGGTGATTGCTCTCTATTTTGATCTTGACAATCAAATTAAATGTCACTAACATCTTTATTGAGTGTTGTTTTGATAGTGTTCAAAGTTTCAGCACATTTGGTCATAAATTCCTTATTGAACAAGTCAAACATTTCCTGGAGATGTGATACTCCCGACTAGACTCAAGTATAGACCAAGAAATGTGCCAAGTCATCATAAAGTCAAAATGACCAAAGTCAAACTGACTGAGGTCCTAACCGAAAAGTATGGTCCTGATCGGAAATCACTTAAGGCCAACAGACCCAAGTCCTTGACTATGGCATCATAGGGCAAGTCTCGACCGGGATATAAGGGGCCCCGACTAGGAAAATTAATAGAAACTAGCTGTGGAGGGTTTAGCCAACCAGAAGATGCCATGTGTCAAAATAGGCCATTTCCCTACTGGGAAAGCTATGTTCCCGATCGGGAACCGCTCTCTATAGACAACATTTAGTGCATTTGTAAGAGAACGTTAGAAAGAGTTATGACACTACTTTGTAAAGGCTAATTTGTGGGTAATCAGTATCAATACCCTACCAAAAGGCTATTTAATTCAACTAACTACTTTCCAAGTGCCAAAACTCTTGTAATTTATTTTCTCAATCATTCTTCATTAATTATTTGTGTAAGGGTTCAAGTGTTAGCCATCAAACACTTGGGTTATCTTGTAATTGGGCAGTGTGAGCCAAATTACAAGGAATTGGTTGTTGTATGAGCCATAAAAACATAAGGGAAGTTTTGGGTTGAGTGTTAGCCTTGGTAAAACACCTAGTTGGGAGTGAGCAAGCTAAAACTCCTTTTGTAAATCTAAGTGGTTAGATTAGTGAATTCCTAATTGAGACTGGGGGAGGAGTAAGGTTAGTTAACACCCGAACCTCTATAAAATTCGTGTCTCTATCTCTTCTTTCTTTTTGGCTTTCTTGTGTGTGCAAGAATTTTTATTTTCCCACCAATTCATCCCCCCCTTCTTAGTGATTGTTTCGGTAACAATTGGTATCAGAGCAAGGTTTAGAAATAAAGCTTTATTAGCTCTAGCTAAGATCTATAATGGCCTAAGAAGGATTCCAAAGCCTCAAACCTTACTTTGATGGGTCAAACTATGCCCATTGGAAGTTTAAAATGGAGACATACTTGGATAGTGAAGGAATTGATGTGTGGGTTAGTGTTTGCAAGGAATAGACACCACTAACAAGGAAGAACACTAAAGGAGAAGATGAACCTTTTCTAAGAGATAGGTGGACTGAACCATACAAAAGAGTAAATGGCAAGAACAAAAAGGCTATGACCATCCTAGTAAGCTCTCTTTCTCTTAAAGAGTGTACGAGAATTGAACATTGTCCAACTGCCTAAAATATGTGGGGGACTTTGGAGAACTACCATGAAGGCATAAAGCAAGTTCATTCAAGGAAAATTCAACTCCTAATGAATGAGTATGAACTCTTCAAGATGAAGCCTAATGAGACCATCACCGATATGACAAACCGCATACTCTCCATTATTAACAACATGAAGAAATATGGAAGATATACAAGTCTTGAAGATGTAAATAACAAGATCTTGAGAAGTATTCCAATGAAGGACTATGGGTCAAGGGTGGCAGGTATAGAAGAAGCCAATGAGGATTTGAGTACTATTCCCATTGATGTGCTCATTGGCAAGCTTCCAACACATAAGATGGCTCTTATGAGAGAAAATGAGCTTGAAAGAGAAAGAGAGAAGAAAAAGCCTCTTGCTCTCAAGGTAAGCACCACCTCCTTAATGGTTCAGGACTTGGATCTCATTAGTAATGATTGGGAAAGTGAAGAAGAGGATGAGGAGATAGCCATGCTATCTAGGAGAGTAAAAAGAATGATAGTCAACAAGTATGAGACTATAAAAAACAACAAGCAAAGGGCTTCAAAATTCAAAGGCTCCTCATCTAACTTCAACAAGAATAAGGAGGAGATGAAGTGCTATGAATATGGGAAGAAAGGCCACATCAAATCTAAATGTCCAATGCTCAAGTGTTAGAGACGCCCGAAAGGCAATCATTAGTGTACACATTCATAAAGACATTCTTTCATTATATTAGTATTCATTTGCATATGAATTGATATAGATCTTAAACTGATTAATGAAAGTCCATGGTATGAAACATAATGTGAAGGAAATCATGATGGGATCATGATAATGAGATTCCTATTATGTGTAATTATATTAGTATCTAAATTATCCCTAGTCATAGGATCAACAAGATAGGACACTGTAGATCTAGATAGACTAGCACATGTTATACTCCTTGATTGGATCAAGCAGTAGATCTCATAAGCTGTGAACATGAGATGTTCAAAGTTAACATGTGGATGCTTGCTAAGAGTAGTCAAGTACATTGGATGACCTACTATGAGACGAGCATATGGATTATCTATTCAAATGTCAATGATAGTCTCATCATAGCAATGGGGCAAGTATCCTTTCATTTGAGGTACTTAAGGATATATTGGATATTGATTCTATGCTTTGAATCCATTCCTTATTTTCTTATAGAGGTCACTTATAGGGTGGTGATTGGGTATGGCTTGGGGTATTCGAAGGTAATTGAGTAGCCAATAGAAGATGCACCGCTCCTAATAGAGGGAGAGTATACCCACGGCCTCTTGTCGGGATCATTACTCGGGAATCTTTGGCCGGAGTGGAAATGTCCTGAAGATGGTCTTCAGTGACATGTCTAATAGAGTAATGAGTCCCAAGGATAAGATCTAACATCACTTGGGCTAGGTGTGATATAGTCAGTCTAGCGGGAGTTGACATATTGTCCATACTCCAAACTGAGTGGGGTATAGAATAGTGAAAGGATAAATTGCACAGAAATTGTCTATGGAAAGGATCATAGTCAAACCACTAACTTTTCGGTCAATTGGGGATCATGATGTGTTGTTAGATACTACTCATGACTTGTTTAAATTATTTGATAATTTAAGTAGCTAACATAGCAGGGAACCTAATATGTCACACGCTTTGGAGATATGAAGATTAAGTAAAATGGCTTTGGATGAGATTCAAAATATGAGAGAATTACTTCGAGTCGGTTCACAATAAGATTGCGAAAAAAGATCGCTCGGGGGAGTTGACGGGCTTGTGCAGGCCCGTCAGGCTCACGCGCAGCTACTCCTAATTCGTATATAAATTGGCCATTTCATTATTTACAACTCTTCATCTTCTCCTCTCTTCAATTTTGATATACTTTTTTGATTTCCTTTTGGATCTAAAAGACCCCACAAAAGACAGAAAATGTTAGAGATGTGCCCAAAAGGCAATCGCCTTAAGCACTTAGTGTACACATTCATAAATGCATTCTTTCATTATATTAGTATTCATTTGCATATGAATTGATATAGATCTTAAACTGATTAATGAAAGTCTATGATATGAA
>CATIWF010006659.1:0-23245 GCA_949630135.1 Balakata baccata | reverse complement strand
TTAATCTTCTCCTTTTCTTTTACTATCTTGTAAGTGCAAATTTTTTAACTTCCCACCAATTCATCCCCCACCCCTCCCCCCCCTCTTGGTGATTGTTTGGGCAATAATGTCTTTTGTGTTTTGGACTGTATGTCTGTATATATATATATAATATAGTGAATACGCAATGATGTGATATATATATTACGTATACAGTAAAGTTGTTATGCTTTGCTGAATTGCTAAATGCTACAAAGTGATATTGATATATGATTAAAATTTTTTTTTTTATCACTCATTATAAACAGGACTATGTCTTATTCTGTGCAATACATGATAACATGATACAAGTATAAGTGATATCCATAGGTATAAGGTGTTACAATTAAAATCCTTATTTAGAATTTCTAGGACTCACATAGCGAAGAAGCATGGATCCATTCTTTCGGTTCTTAATAGGTCGTCAAGCATATGGAGTGTGAAATGCATGCTATGGTGGAGCAACTTTTTTTTTTCTTTGAAGATAAAAAAATGTATGTTGTGCTCTTTGTTAAAATTAGTTAAGACCATATGAGTCTTAGTCCTGTTGTTCTGAATGCGCCAAACCTGAGACTTTTGTCTACACATTCAACCATGTCAAAAACAAGTTTCATACTCAGCTTTCTTTAAATAGATATATGAATGGTGGGGAAGTCACTCATATCGGTTCTTATATATGAAAAATCTCATCTTGATCCTTATCAAGGTGACCGCTTAGATTGTGTGACAAAAACTACTCCCATTGCATCTTAGTCATTCAAACTTTGGTCTCATCTTTACCCGCTCAACAGTGCTAAAGGCGATTACTCATGTGAGAAAGTCAGTCTTAAATCTATTGACATACTTCATCGAATCATGCTAACTGGCATATTCAATGTATTCTTATAATTTAAAACATTCATAAACAAATGAATCAAGTAAATATGCCTTTAATAAGAATATAGATAAAAACAAGTGGTTTGTCAACATTTACAAGCTTTTTTACATCCTACATAAGCCAAGGGATTTTACATGTCTAACAAATGCATCCCTAGCTATTGGTTTGGTAAAAGGATTTGCAACCATTTTAATCGTAGGAATTTGTTTCAAAACCACTTCCTTTTCTGCAATCATATCTCTAATGTAGTGATATCTAATATGGATATGTTTGGTCTTCCCAAGATATTTAAGATCCTTAGCATAGGCAAATATAGCCATATTATCACAATGTATTGTGATAGGTTTAGATGTTTTAACGATTTCTAAGTGCTGCAAAAACCTTCTCAACCAAACTGCTTCTTATGTAGCCGAGGAACATACTACATATTCAGTTTCCATTATTGATAAAGCTATATAAAATTACTTCTTGTTACTCCATGAAATTGTGCAATCATTTAGTAAGAATGCATATCCAGAAGTCAATTTGCACTTATCAAGATTATCGCCCCAATCAGCATTAGTATAACCAATTAGGCGCAAATCCTTCCATTAGTAACATAGAACACAGTCTAAAGTTCCTTTTATGTCTTAAAATCCTCTTGACTGCCATCCAGTGTTTCAGACCTGGATTAGATTGAAATCTGCTTACCAGCCTTACAGCGTAGCAAATGTCTAGACATGTGCACATTATTGCATACATCAGAAATCCAACAACGTTGGAGTATGGTACTTTGGACATTCGTTCTTTCTCATTAGTTATCTTGGGACACATATCAAGACTAAGGCTCAGATTTCTTTCAATTAGGGTATCCATGGGCTTGCTATCATGCATATGATAATGTTCCAACATTTTCTTAATGTAGGTCTCTTGAGATAAACCCAATTTTTGAGCGTTCCCTAAGGATCTTAACACCAAGTACATGGCTAGCCTCACCCATATCTTTCATTTCAAAATTTGATGATAAACATTTCTTGGTAATCTCAATCAACTAACCATTTTTTAGTAATCTCAATCAATTCCTTATCATTTCCAGCTATTAGTATGTTATCGACATACAAGGATAGAATTATGAAACTTGTTTGAATGTTTCATATACACGAAATGATAAAGAGTGAGTTATCAAGATATATACAAACTGTTAAATTTTTTAAGAATATTATGGTTTTATATACAAACCATAATATGGTTCGTATACAAACTTTACGTTATCCAACAATACTTTCATACAACTATTCTTAAAAACAACTTTAAAACCAAGTCCTAATAGAACAAGTATAGAAACAAGATTTCGCCGAACTTCAGGAGTGTACAACACATTATGGAGATAAAGAGTGCGGCCTTCCCATATCACCAGTTTACAAATGCCAATTCCAAGCATGTCCGCAGAAGCATTATTTCCTATATAGATACTTTGACTCCCTTTTGGAATTTGATGAAATTCTACAAAAGCATTTCGGTCCCTCACTATGTGGTCAGTTGCGACTGAGTCTATAGTCCAATAAGGAATAGTTTCAGCAAGCATCAAGCAACTACTAACATATAAATCAGACGGATGAATTTTGTTATACAATACCTTTGGCTTAGTACAATCACGAGCAATGTGACCTGACTTCCCTGCTATCTTTCAAAAGAAAGAGTCTCTTCTATAAGAAGATAGTAGGAGCAGGATTGAACTTAATGAAGTTCAAATATACTTAAGCAGACATGAATCAACTAATAAAGCCCAAATATGTTATTCATATAGATGAAGTAATAGTAAGACTTTATGAAACACGAGCTTTATAAGTAAAGTAGGATACGAGTTGTTTCTAAGAGATATAGATCTCTTATAAGTGAACAAAATGGTCGTATTGTTCATAGAGGATAATGAGCATACTACTTATGAAGAGATTTTGAAAAGTTCAGAATATGACTTATGACTATAACCCATAAGTTGAATACGGATTCCGTATCTGTAAACCAAGTAAGGACTTTGGTTGATCCACCTAATGGGCCAAAGCCCTATTGGGTGCAAATAGGTCTTTTAGAAGACCAATATAGAAGGTAATGCAGTTGCTTATAAAGCTAGAGTTGGTAGTTAAAGACATTGTTAAAGACAAAAATTGGCTTTGACAAGACTTTTACTCCATATACTATGCTTAAATCCATCATATAACTCCTAGCCATTGTTATTTATTGTGATGAGATTTTGCAAATGGATACGAAGACAGGTTTCATTATGAGAATTTGACTTAAAATGTGTACATGACATAACCTAAGATATTCATATCTAATGATGGCAAAACCGGATGCAAATTGTAAAATCCATTGATGGATTAATGCAAACATCCAGGAGTTGAAACATCCAAATTGATAAGGTAATCAAAGAGTTTGTTTTTCTCATAATATATGGATGAATCTTATGTTTTCAAGAAGATTAGTGGGAGTGCCATAGTATTCTTATTGAAGTATATGGAAGGCATACTGTTAATAGGAAATAATCTCTCATTTTAAGTTAGTCAATTTACTACTTTAAAATATTTCTCCAAGAAAGATTTTAAAAGTAACCTACTAGAAGGGGATTAAGATCTATAAAGATAGATCTAATAGGTTATACAGTCTTTCTTAGTCTACATAGCTAAGATGCTAAAGTGGTTAGCATGAAATAGTCCATGAGATATTCCTATGATCGATATGATTACTTTCTCTAAGCCTTTATGTCCAAAGGCATAAGATAAATGGACGAGAATGAGTGACGTTCCATGAGGTTTGGCTATTGGAAGTACTTTGTGTTATGCTAAGTACTAGGCCCAATGGATATCAAGCTCTAAGTGTCATGAATGGATATTAATATGATCCCGTAATGGTTTTATGGGTGATAGTAAAGGACATCCTTAAATACTCAAGAAGGAAAAGGATGTATTCTTAGTTTAACGAGATAGTAAGCTTAAGTTAAGTAGGATTATGGATGTCAACATCCAATTTGATAAGGATAACTAAATATCCTAGTCATGCTATATATTCGCATTAAATAGTTGTGTAGTCAATTAGAAGAGTCCTAAACAGGTGATGGCTGCGGATTCCCTAACTAAAAGTACATTACAGCTTCCAAGGCAGTTGAGGAAGTAATTTGGATAAGGGAATTCATCACAAAGTTAGAAGTGATTCCTAGTATTGTAAATCCAATATGGTTGGAACAACAATAGAGCCATTGCATATGCAAATAAATCATGGTCTCATCAAAAGGTCCAAATATGTACTCAATCTTATCAATTGATTAGAGAAATCAATGGTAGATGTAATGCAATTTAACAAGGGTTTTTAGGAGTGTTACTCTAAAAACATAACCTAAACTCTTTGGCCATATTAGAGGCTAAGTTTTCTCTTATTGACGCTCTCAATCGTTTGAGTTCATGATTTACGATTTTGGATTGGAGTTTTCTTTGGATTAGGGTTTTGCTTTTTGGTAAACCCATATGAACAGAATGTATGTTGCACCTTTTGATTGGTTTGTGACCTTTAGAATGTGTTATCTTCGATAAGGAACGTGATGAAAGGTGGAAACGAGCACCTAGCCAATTAGGAATGTTAAAAGTGAGGGTTTTGACTCCATTGTTAGATGTTTGTACATATAATCATGTTTATTCGCTTTCTGGCTGCATATTTGCTAGTGCCTAGGTATTTTGGATATTATATCTCTATTAAATACCATGAACCTTGATCTGAATGTTTTGGTAGTGATTGTATGGATTAAAGACATTGATTATCCATGATTTTCATGTTAGATTGGTATATTATGAATTAAATGGATTATGGCATATTATAATGATACTATGGACTACTGAAATGGTTTATAATGTTCTAAAAATTATATTGTGCCTTTGGAATCAAGAGAATTGGAGTTGGCATGTGAACACTAAGTTTCACATTGCTGATGTTGGGCCTTTTTTGATCAGGAAAGGGAAGTATCGATCGGGACTCACATAACCCCAAGCCTATTTAGTCCTGTGATGGGCATAGCTAGCAGCACCATTGCTGTAACGACATGCTGTAATGTGATAACATACAGATGTACTCGTATGCAGGTGTATGATATTAGATATGATAATATTGAATACGCATGTCTTATCTACCATGATATAAATTGGGAAAACATGAATATGTGACATCTTAACTTAAGAAATGATATGCTATGCTATGACAAGATGTATATGATGATACATGCACTAATAATGTGATCTGAATATATGAATACATATATGATGGCAAGGAAGGCTCTTTATGAACCTGTTATTGTGGTGTGATATTAAAATGAGGATTAACATGATGATATGCTATAATATTCATGTTGCTATGCGATATCATGGAAATGCTATTTTTTTAGCATGGGATACCATTCATGCGAATAAAATGGTAATGACTAAAACGCCCTTTCTCATACTAGGATTGACTATAGGATATATGTCATGCCATTAAGGGTGGTTACGGTACTATAAGATTATTACATGCATTTATTATCAGGCAAGGTAGCTTCAACTATGATAGCGCCCTTAACCTATTATACTAGTAATTATTTAATTTCTAGTCAAGTTGGCTTTAGCTCCAAGAACGCACTTGACTCATATACAGATTCAGACAGACATGGTTAGGTGGGTAGGTTGGCTTCAGCTCTAAAATTGCCCCTATTCATAACTCGTATCCGGTAGTCTAGTACAAAGTAATTAGGTAAATTAATTGGATAAATGGAAAACAAGAAATTGTGTTGCAGTGTCAATGAATATAGGAATGGCTTCCTCTTACCAGGTATGCTACTGTGATGGTGTAATGATTTGATTGGCATGATGACATGACTATGACTTATATGAATCAAATTGTATGACATGTATGATAGAATTTATATGATTATATGTACCACTAAGCTTGGATAGCTTAGCGTGTGGATTTCCTGCACACAGGTCTGGAGCCATAGGAAGAGTTGACACAAAGAAGCCAAGTCAGTCAGAGCATCTAGATTCAGAGTATGCTCATAGTTTATGCATCTTACTTTATTCATGCATTTTGGGATATTAGACATTTGTTTAATATGGATTTTGGATTATAAACTTATAGATTTGAGATTTTGTAAGATTGTTCATGTTGGGCGCGTTTAGCCCTAATTTACAAACTTTATGATTATAGTTTATTATATAAGAACAAATACATGATTTTTATTTAAATAGTTATATATCGTTATGAGTGAACATATATGTGTTAATATGACATGTTTAACTAGTAAAAGTTTAAAAAGGAATAATTGGTTAGAATATGGTAGGAAGTATATGGTAGCACTCCCTTGTATTGTGGTTTAGTATGCTATATGGAAGGGTGTTACATGGGGGGAGTGGCCGGAATGGGTGTGAGGGAGAGAAAACATGCACGGTCATGCGAGTGGAGAGGAGAAAATATGAGAGAGAATTTAGGGGGGAGGGGTATTTATAGCTAGGGCAGGCGGCATGGGTCGTGCATCATGCACAAGTTGTGTCGTGTTTTGTTTGCTTTGTGGTTGTTGAGCACGGGTCATGCACAATGAGTGGGTTGGGTTAGATGGCACGGGTTGTCCGTCATGCACAGTCTGTGCACAATGTTGATACTAGTTGGTTATGCATGAGTCATGCACCTCACATGTGTTGTGTGTAGTATATCTTTAAGTGGGTCGTGCACCTGGTGCAGGGCATGCATAGGATGTCATTAGTGGAGTCATGCACAAGTCGTGCATAGTGCATCGGTCGTGCACCTTGTCAGCCCCATTTTTCAGCATAACTCCACGCTAATTTCGTGTCTCTCCTACAACACAACCATCATCACAATTGAATTCCATTAAACGCATTTGAGCATGGGGGTGAGGTAAAATCAAAAACAATAACTAACAACATGAAAACTCTAAATCTACAAAAAAGAAAGGATATGTCTTAAGCTTAGGTTGCCTCCTATGAAGCGCCACATTTAACAACTAGGAAAGATGTCTTTTTGCTCCAAGACTACAGGATCTTTAACATTATGGTCTCCACTACCTTCACTAAAGGAGAGCCTTCATAGTACCTCTTGACTCATTGTCCGTTCACTTTGAACTTCTCACCAGTAGTTGGGTGCTAGAGCTCTACAGCCCCATGCAGAAAGATCTCGGTCAATATTAAAGGACCACTCCATCATGATTGCAATTTACCTGGAAACAACTTAAACCTTGAGTTAAACAATAATACCTTCATTCTAGGAATCAAGACCTTACGGGTTAGAAGTTTATCATATATCCTCTTTGCCTTCTCCTTGTAAATCTTGGCATTTTTGTACACCTCTTGTCTTAGCTTATCCAGCTCATGCAATTGTAAATGTCGTGCTTCGCCAACCTCACTGAACTCCAAGTTAAGGGCCTTCATAGCCCAATAGGCTTTATGTTCCAGCTCTATCAGTAAGTGACACTGTGATGCCCTACCTATACAATAGGACTATACCCATTATATTCCTCTATAACAGGAACAATCCCATTATATAGATAGAATGTCACTACCTATGCTTATCTTATTACTGGTTATTTATCATCATCTTATATGTTACATTCATATGCATACAGTGTCTATATCATAATGGCTCATATATTTTTTTTCCATTATATATCTCACATTTAGTTTCGGGCTTCAGGCCCTATACATGTTTAATATGTATATATACACCACAAATGTATCACATTATACCCCTTTATCATTATTCCCATATGCATGTTTATATACAATACACAATATGATAGCATAGACCCACAAACTGAGTCACTGTTGTCTTCTCTTGATATAGGCTCAAGCTTCTCTTTTCAACTTCAACTATCTACAACCTACAAGTTCTTAATCCTGCATGAGAAAAACTCATGCTAAGCTATTTCTAGCTTATTGGTACATATAGGTATTGGAATTTTCCCAAGCCATCGTATAAAATGTAGTATAATATATATGGTATCATATATCATGGCATATAAGCATGTGAATCACTGTTTAAAGAAAAATAAGAAATGCCCTATCAAATATAACATGCAATGCTCATGTTTATATTATATTACATTTTTTATACTTTTACAAACATCAAGCAAACTTATGCATTAATTATTCTCCTATTGCATGGAATCCATTTCATATGCTTTTACCATTTATTCATGTCGTTTATATCTCTTTGCTATACAACTTGTCTGTCTTATTCATTTACTTTTTCATTAAATAACTTCGACAAATGGCTCAAGCCTCATTCTCGGACTATCCGAATATGGGGTATAAAGTAGTTGAGCTAGTCAGCCTACTCATCCACTGTAATATGTATGCTCATTCAAGCTCTCTCAAGTCAAGCGTGCTCACCCAAACTGGGACTCAGCTAACCTAACTAAGTATAATTATAATCTACATGTTCATTCAAGCTCCCTCAAGTCAAATAGGCTCACCCAAACCAGGGCTCAGCTAACCTGACTAAGTATAATGGATATGAGTACTAGGAATAGGAGTACCCCAAGTCAAGGCTAAACAATCTTATCCTCACTTAAACATCTCATCGATACATGTAACACCCTCCCATATGGCATACTAGCCCGCTATATAAGGGAGTGCTACACATACATGATACTGAATCATTAGCTTTTGTTCCTTTTTTAGCTTTTACCATATTTACATCTCATGATTCCTTTCATTTGTTTATCCTTGACAACATTTACCATATAAGTAATTATTATACATTCAAGCTTAAAAAGAAAATCCATAAGTAATAAATCTGAGTTCCAAGGCTAAACACACCCATAATAAAACATCCATACAATCCATAATCCACAATACAATTGAAAACAAAAATCCAATTCTATCCCAAATGCATGTTAAGAAAAAATAAATAAATAAATGTGAGCTGACTTTGGATCTGACTGGCTCAACTTTTTCATGTCAACTCTACCTATGGCTCCAGATTTACGTGCAGAAAATCTACACGCTAAGCTATCCAAGCTAAGTGGTACATATAATCATATAAATTTTATCATGCATATCATTCCAACATATCATAATATCATATTACAAAAAGTCTTATATAAGCCAATTCATATCTATCATCATGATAACATGCCACATATCATACAAACAACACCTATAGCGTACCTGGTAAGCGGAAGCCATTTTTGTATTCATAAGAACAGCAATACATTTACCTCTTTCCTGTTTGTTCATTCAATTTGCCATTTACGCTATTCTAGACTACCGAATACGGGTTGTGAATAGGGGCGCTCTCGGAGTTAAAGCCACCCTACCCATCTAATCATAATTGTCTGTATCTGTGCCTAAGACAAGAGCGCTCTCGGAGCTAAAGCCTACTTGTCTCATAATCAATAATAATAGTTGCTAGCAATCCAGGTCAATGAAGCCCTTGGAGCTGTAGCCATTTTGCCTAAAAATAAACGCATGAAAAATCATATGGTACCGTAACCACCCTTAATGGCATGCCATCTATCCTATAGTCAATCCTAGTACGAATAAAGACATTTATGTCTTTTCTTTTTTAATCACATGAGCCTTTAGAAATATTTTCTTTTGCTTAAGGGATATTAGTCTAGTAAATCAAATTTATAAGGAGTACTAGTACAATATATCAAAACTTCATAGATAAATAGTATAATTTTTAAACCTCAGGGAATACAAGTGTAATATGTCAAATTATATGGGGCAGATCAAATATTTTTTAAATCTCATAGGGGTATTAATGTATTATATTAAACTATATAGGTAAATAGTAATTTTTCCATTAATTACAAGTACGTGGGTCCTTTTGCTCCATTGCTTTTTAATCCAAATTGGACTTTTAATCAAATTATATTTCACCAAACACCTTTTTTTTAATTGATTTCTTTCAGCAGTCTTTATCATATATGTGTATAGAGAGAGTGAAAATAAGAATTCCATAAGGCAAAATGCATAAATTAAAGTCTAATGGATTAAATTAAGAAAATTACATAAGGAAAAATGCAATCAAAGCATCATCTTCCCATATGTCTTGTAATAGATTGATTGCAAGTTTGGTTTTTGTTTTTATGGTTCATACGGAGGCTCAATAGGTTGTATGGACTGCAATAGGAGGTAGTTATCTTTTTTCATACACCATAAAAGTGTGCTAAATTTTCACCAATATTGGTGGATGGTAGCGAGAAAACTTGAACTCGAAACTTCTAACAATTCTCACAAATAAGAATACCAATTAAATTAATTAAATCAAGTCACCTCTTAATTATTTGGCAAGTTTAGTTTGTAGCAAATAAAACAATTTTGACGAGTGTATAAAGAATTGCTTATTTGTTATGCATATATATATTATTATCTTTATTCTCCATAAAAATTGAAAATCAAAGACTTAAACATTAACGAATCACCATAAATCTAGGCTAGTATTCCGTGACCAATAATTATTAAATGATCACAAGTAACACATCTTTGTCTTCCTGTCCCTGGATTATTTCTTTCGTTTGTCCAAAAGTCTTACAATAAAACAAGATTATTAGATTAATTATATGTCTATTTATGATTAATTATAATCCAATCACGCAAGAGAGAGAAAAATGAGACATAGCAACCAATCAACAAATGCCATACAATTTTCAATGTTTCCACCCCATAGAAGTCTTTGTTCTCTAAGCTTTAAATTATTTAAAAGCAAGCCACCCTAGTTACTCAAAGAAAGGGAAGCGAAATTCAAGATAAAGTAAGCAAACATTGCTAAATTATGATGATTAACTATATTATAAAAGTGCAAAATATCTGATTACTGTAATCATTGATATGAAAATACATGATACATATAGATGATATTGGATTTTCCGTACACGTGGCAAATGCCCAGATGAGTTGGTACCCAATAGTTGGCGGCGACGTGCTATATCCAAGCGAAAATGAACATTCATGGATCCTAAACTCCCAATTATATAAATATTTAGAGTACGCGTAAGAACTAAGACCATGTAGGATTAACATAAGTGTGATATTGTTACATCAGGATCCACATCCTCCATTATTATGTGCTGAGGATCAGCAAACTAAGTGCTGTACACTTCTGATACATATCCTTTCATTAACAGAATATCTCTTGAAAAGATAAAGAAGGGTTCTCCTATAATAGTTGCTTTGAAAATCCTTTAATTATTTACTCATCAAACTTATAGGAAATTCTAGACTATTTCACTTAGGGCATAATTTTTTTTTAAAACAAAAAAATCAAATTTGAGACCTTAGAGTTTTAGTGATCAGATAATAAAATTTAATTAAAATTTATTGGTAAGTTAAACTATAATTTATATGAAAGATTTATGCTTGATAAAAAAAACTCATTTAAATATTTTAACTTTAATAAAAAAATATAAATATTTAAATTTAATTATTTTATTTATTTTAAATATTTTTTTCTGACTATAAATTTTATAATTCCCTTGACTCACTATGTCTTACATTGTATTCAAATTTATACTTTCTCTAATCCTAAATAGAGGTTGTTTAATGATATTGTACAATAATAAAATAATGTATTTAAGACAGATATAATAAGGAAAAATTATCATTTACCTAATGTAATTTGACATAATACACTAGTACTCCTGAAGTTTAAAAAATATATAATTTGTCCTCTATAGTTTGACGTAATACACTAGTACCTTCTGAGGTATAAAAAAAATATAATTTTCAAATTTCAGAAGTATTAGTATATTATGTTAAACTATAAAAGATAAATTGTATATTTTTAAAACTTCAGACATGTATTAGTATATTATATCAAACTATAAAAGGGCAATTAGTAATTTTTCCATAAAATAATATATTACCCCTAAATATTTGGTCTTCACCAATAATTAATGGAATAAAGAGCTTTAAATGAGTGTAGCATAGATAAAAATATTTAATATTTATAAATAACTGTGGAACGTTAAATATGTTAGAACAAAAACTTCAGTTTAAAACTATATCTATTTAGAAACAGAAACAATAAGATATATGACCAATAAATGTGATTTAGCTTGACAGTATTTGGTGATGGAAGTTGTGATGCATGTTTAAATTCGGATCTTCAAACAAAAAAATCGGATCTTCAATCCAATTAACTCCTAACAAAATAAATAAATAAATTTAAATATAGAAGAAATTAAAAATATGAAATATTTTTTTTTTTGGTCAAAATATGGAGACATACGCGGATTGAGCCTTTTATAGATATATTTAAATCTTGTCTTGCAAGAAATTTGCATCTTTAAACAAAAGATAATCATAGCCCTGAAAGCCTCATATTTGTAGTTGATTTATATGTTTTTGGCATATGGGTTATGTCGCACTGTAGTGGTCTAAAATTATTGAAATTAGTGGTCCAAAATTATTGAAATTAACACATTCATACGAAGATTAAAATTATGATGCCATGTGTCCCCAATGTGTTGTCGTTCTATGATGATGTGGCATTACTGCTGTTTGATTTCCCTAAAATTTGTAGAGCTTTGTTGTGTGTGTATATATATATATTTTTTTTTTCTTTTTTTAAATTTTCTTTGTAGAGTTGGCAGTTGGCACAATTACACGTGCACATCTAAATAATATTGGTTTTCGTTTATATGATTTTGATAAGGGGTTGAATTTGCAATTTCAACGCTAATAAAAAATTATAATAATGCAATTGATCAAAATTTAACGAAATTGATAAAATCATATGACATATTATAAAGATTTTACATGAGAGAAAAATAATAACAATAACATAAAGATGATAATTAATAAAAAGAATGAAATAGGTCATGTTTAGTGCTCTAAAATAATGGGATATAGAATTTTACTCCTACATCGGTGTTTTTTTTATTAATTCCAATATTTTACTTTGATATATATGCATAATCAATCATATTCAAAAATGAGAATTCTATTCTCAAATGTTTTAGCTTAATTATATAAAGTATTAAATTCAAATATAGAATGAAAATTTTATTCCAATTCTAAGATGAAACATGCCAAATCGTGTCCTTAGAACTCTTAAGAGATAGGAAAAATAATTTCAGCTAATAATGGATAAAATTGTAATTCCAAATCAAAAGTATACATCTATTTGTATTTAGGATGTGCAAACCCATGCATCCTATAGATTTGCCCTATAAAAACCCAAAAATATTTTCATACAACTTCACCAACAACCTTTTCCTTTATAAATAACCAAAATTAAACATACCTAAAATTTCTCTCAACCTCCTCTCTCTCTCTCTCTCTCTCTCTAAAAATGGAAAAACCACCACCACCAAATCTTGAGCAAAACACACTCATCATTAATCCTTGCAAATCCAAAGACAGCTACCCACAAAAAGCAAAGGGCATGTCTTCCATTGCATTTGTCTGCTCTATATTTATCTATATCTCAATCTTCTATATCTTCAGCCTTTCCCCTTCAAAACTGTTCAACAATACCAAATTTTGGTTCTTCATATCAAACACTTTAATCGTCATTCTCTTAGTAGATTATGGTGCATTCTCATCCTCCAAAGATGATCTTTACCAGGAATATATAATGAGAAGGCAACATAATGCTGCATCACTACGGCGACAACATTCCCATATCATCAGAACATCCATTCCTGAAGAAAAGATTCAAGAATTTGGTGATCAAACGGTCAACAATTCTGATAAAAATTTGTCACTCATTACCAGCAGCAGCTTTCATGGCATGAATAAGAGTATCACGAAGAGGTTTCAGCGTAGCAAATCGGATATTGTTAAAAGGGTGGTGATTGATGAGAGCAAAAATATCATTAGAAGGGTAGAAACTGATGATATCTATGATCATAATTGGCCGCCAGATGATCCTCCCGTTGTTGAAGAAGAAAATAAGAAGTATGCTAATCTGTCTGATGAAGAATTAAACAGAAGAGTTGAGGAGTTTATTCAAAAATTCAATCAGCAAATTCGGCTTCAAAGAGATGTTTAATTATATTTAATTAATTTGCTTAATTAGTGTCATCAATAATGTATATGCCTAAATGTATTTACTGTTTTTTATATATTAAATAATATACTATAATGGATATGTGTATATTTCATATTCATAATAAAATATTCAAGTTGTTGATTAAATTATGAATGCAGTAGTTACATATACTATGAAATATACGGCATTTTGATTATCTATAGAAAATTTTTTGTCAAGTTATTGATAAATAATGAGATAAATATCTATAGTAAAATATAATTTTAAAAATATTTATAACTGATATAGGATAATGAATCAAAGAATTGGGCATTCATTGAATTTCTAAGTTATCGCACGGTTTATTTTGAGGAAGGAATCTCATTCTTCATAATATAATGATATCTAGATAAATCAGTGATCTTAAAAAGTTAAGGATACCAAACAATGACGCCTGATAATAACTGCATAGATAATGCTAGATGTCAACAGCTATTATCTTGGTCATAATATATGAGTCTTTTATGACTTGAAGTTCTATGACTTGATATGTCAAAATTGTCCTTTTATGAGTAGCTGTAGAGGTGCTCTTGTCTTGTACTAAACTATTCACGTTTGGTAATTCAGCTCGTAATCACTACAGTTAATCATGTAGTGAGACATGAGATTACCAATAGTATGACTCATTACCCTATATCCCCAAGGCAAGATCCTAACGAAATTGATATTTTAGTTCTGATAAAATAAATTTCTGGTCAAGAGAAATATGACTTATTTAATGTAAAATTGAATTATTAATTAGATTAATAATGATAAGTCTTATTTTAATCAGAACATAAATTATCACTCATTAAAATATTGATCAATAGGGTTTAACATGTTGTGACCCTAATCAATATCAGGATCATAACGAGATGACTTAATATTATAATTTAGAATTCAAATTAATATTTGAGATTTTATCGGTAATTAAAATGAGAATTCCGGAATGATATTTAATGTATTCGGGTATACAAGGAATTAGAAAATGATGTCCGATATAATATTAAAGATTTAATAATTTATTTTCATTCTAATAAGATTATTGACCTTATAAGTCATACCCAAAATAAATTATTTAACTAGTTTTTATTTATAAATGTGGGGAGTAATTTAATTGAGAATTAAATTAGAAATTATCACTTATACTTTTTGAAAAATTAATGTTGATTAATTTTAATTATATCTTCTATTTATAATTTTAATTAAAGTGTTAGTTAAAATTATTATAATTTAATTAAATTGTTAATTAAATTAACTATAATATTATATTAAAGTAATTACAATAGTTAATAGAAGAAAATATTGATTCTATAATTAATGGTGATAGCTAGAAAATGAGCTATACAATTCTTACACTATCATTACATCATTAATTCTTAATTAAAATAATAAAAAATCAAAACTTAAAAGTAAAAAAAAAAATCATAAAATCAACTGCCCAACCACCACCCATTAATCCTTCTGCATAAGGATTAAAATGGGGGTGGGGGGTTCTGGGGAAGGAACTGAATGGTTCCTAGGAGAATTTTTGTTTTCTCTCAATTTTTCTTTCTTCGGTTTAAAGGAAAAAGTTTGTGATTATACATCTATGACTAGTAAAGAAGTTTCATCAATACGACTAAAGTTTTTGGTTTTTTCTCTTAGTTTACACATTTGGTGAACTCAGTTCTAAAATGTTTGTCTAAACTTTTTAATTTTTCATTTTATTTTTAAAATAATATAATGATATTGGCAAATGGATATTATCCATAAATGTTACAAAATATATTTTGCTAAAAGTTATAAATAAATCCTTAACATTAACATACAAAATGTATTTTCATGTCATACAATATTTGATTGTATATTTCAGTTAGATTAAAAAAATTTTAAATATCTAATTTTAACCGAAATCAATAGCTCTCCTCATTCTAAATATATTTTACGCTTCCAAAAATTAAAACATCCAAAAATTCTTAGAGTTAAGATATAATTTAATTTTGATGCGTCTTTTTGTGAGTATATTAGCTTACGTTTTTATTATTTCTTATTTTTTTAAGTTACTGTATGATGTGGGTATTAGCTCTTTATGTTAGTGTAAATGCTCTAGACTTTCACTTATATACGCATGCTTTGCCTTTGTCAAATATATAATTTTTTGTTTCTTTTAATTATTTGTTTCATTAATTTATTTATCAGGATAATTGCTCAAAATAAATTAAATTTTTAAGATTGTATCAAAATTAAATTGTACTTTCTATTTTTTTATTTAAATACACAAACTTTTAAAATTTTATTAATTTATAAATTCCGGTAAAATTCTGCTGATATAGCATAAAATTCCAGTGAAATTAAAACGGCTATTCTGACTAAAAAGCTGAGTCATTTTAGAAACTTTAAAACGTATAGTTTTTGTTGTTTCTAAAATTTTAAAACCTAAATATCTCTTAAAATTTGAAAAATAATACATGCAGTTGTCATACTTAGAATTTGTTTAGTCAGCAAGGTAAGGAGAAACAAAAAATTTTACTGTTAGCAGGGTTTCATAAAAAATATTTAGGCTTTAAAATTTTAAGAAAAAAAATATGGCATTTTAAAGTTTTTAATATAACACAGCTTCCTAATTAGTACAACATTTTTAATATTATCAGAATTTCATGTCATACAAGTAGAGTTTTGTTAGAATTCATAAATTTATTGAATTTTAAAAGTTTGTGCATTTAAATGAAAAAATAAAAAATACAATTTAATTTTGATACAATTTTAAAAGTTCAATTTATTTTTAGCAATTATTTCTTATTTATTTTATTTTATGATTCATAATTTTTTAGAATTCTTATGTAGCACTAAAACATTAGTCCTTAATTTTATTTATTTATTTTAGGAGACTATTTTTTTATTCAACTATCTAGTAATTTGGATTTGTTTCATGTATGCCCATGGAGGAAGGCAAAAGGCTGATAGGGCCCAGAACCTCCCAAGTTTATTACTTTACAGTTTTAATAATAATAAATTATGTATGGTGAATTATAATGATAAATTTATAAATTTATTGATTAGAATTTGATTATTCATCATTTTAAATTTGATTTTTCATCGTATGTTCTCGTTACTTATAAATTCAATGTTTATATTTTAATCGTACATTATTTTAAACTTTTTTTTAAAGTAAAAGTTGAGTAAAAATCAATAACTGAACATATACATCTTAACTAGGTTGACATACATATTTAACAGTTTCATCATTTTTCTGATGTCCATAATCCATAAAAATAAAAAGGAAAAGTGCATGTGAAAGTCAGAAAACAAAAACAAACGCCTGGAGCTAGCTAAATCTGAAGTTAGTAGCCCCGGAAAAGTCCAAATAGCATAAGAGCAATAATTTGGAGTTGAGTCCCACCATTCAAAGGTGTTTGCAGAAGCACCCTTATAAGCTAGCAAGTACAAAGGTTCCCTTCCCTATATATATGCAAAACTCGAACTTGCATCCTGGTGAGAAGCTGTAAACGTTGCTGTTGGCAGCGAAAACATTATTTGGATTGAGGGGAGCTCTAGGTATTGGTCAAAATTATAGATTTCAAAAATTTTTAATTTTACTGAAACATGCAATCAAATATTGCATGACATGAAAACACACTTTTCATGTTAATCTCGAGCATTTATCCATAACTTTTAGCAAAACATATTTTGTAACCTTTATGGATAAAATCAATTTTGCCAAGATCATCCCATATTTTTAAGAACAAAATGGAAAATAAAGGATTAAGACAAACCTTTTATTACTGAGATCACCAAGATGCAAACCAAGTAAAAAGACCAAAAGCTTTAGCTGCATTAATGAAAATCTTTTTGCTAGTCCTAGATATATGATCACAAATTTTCTCCTTCTGGCAAATTTATAAGTTTCTAACACTTTAGGAGCTTTTCCTCAATATTTTCTTTCAATGCTCATACCATATGAGAAAAAGAAAATTTTAAGAACAAAAACGATTTTTGCTCAGAGGAAAAAATTTTTCTAAACCAAAAGAAGTTTTCTTCAAGAAGAGATTAAGAAGAAGAAGAAGGTAACTAAGCTAAAGAAGGGCCAAAAAGGCCAACTGAAATCAACCTTAATAAATAAGGTTGCCAGACTAAAGAAAAATTTTCTGATTTTTTTTTATTATTTTTTTTATAATTTTGATTTATGATACAATAATGGTACAACAATTACATAGCTTATTTTCTAGCTATCATTATTAATCATAAAATCAATCTTATCTTCTATTCTCTTAACCATGGTAATTACTTTAATATATCAATATAATTAATATATAAAAAGCAGTGAATGTATTAGGGCATACACACCACTGATAACAAACTTTCACTTGCACTAGTGTCATTCACTACAGTATCTAAGACCTATCTTCTGAAGATGATGGTCTAACTGTGTCTATGTCATAGGTTTCGTGAATGGATCAACTGCATTGTCAGCTGATGGAACTTTCTGTACCGAGATATCACCTTGCCCAACTATTTCTCTAATCAAATGATAACGTCAAAGCACATGTTTGAAGTTCTTGTGAGACCTTAGTTCTTTAGACTGTGCAATTGCCCCATTGTTGTCACAAATACAATGGAATGAGACTCTGATTAAATGGAACCACATCTAAATCCATTAGGAAGTTCTTCAATCACATAACTTCTTTGGCAGCATCTGAGGCTGCTATATATTCGGCCTCTGTAGTAGAATCAGCAATAGTCTTTTGCTTGAAACTTTTCCATACTACTGCTGCACCATTCAAGGTGAACACATGCCCTGATGTGGACTTCAACTCATCCTTATCTGATTGAAAATCAGAATCTGTGTATCCAACCATACTCAGATCGTCTCCTCAATAAACCAAGAACAAATCTTTAGTCCTTCTCAAGTACTTAAAGATTGCCTTGACTGATGTCTAGTGACCTTCACCTGGATCAGACTGATACCTGCTAGTCAAACTAACAGCAAAAACTATGTCTGGTCTAGTACACAACATAGCATACATCAGACTGCATATGGCTGAAGCATACGGTATGCCAGCCATTCGTACTATTTCTTCAGGAGTTTTTGGACTCATCTCCTTAGAAAGATGCACTCCATGCCTTACAGGTATTAATCCTTTTTTGGAATTTTCCATCCCAAACCTTTTTAGGATCTTTTCTAAATAGAGGGCTTGGGACAGCCCTAACATTCTCTTAGCTCTATCTCTATACAACTTAATACCAATAATATAGGCTGCTTCTCCCAAGTTTTTCATGGAGATGATAACTAGACCTTTATGTCAGTTAGAAAACCAACATCATTACCTATGATTAGAATATCATCAACATACAATACTAAGAAAGCAATCTTGCTCCCACTAACTTTCTTGTATACACAAGCCTCATTAGGATTTTGAATAAAGTCATAACTCTTTATGGCTTCATCAAAACGCTTGTTCTAGCTCCTTGAAGCTTGCTTAAGACCATAAATGGATCTCTTAAGCTTGAACACTTTGGAACTTTCTTTAGAATCAAATCCTTTAGGTTGTTCCATATAAATTTCTTCTTCAAGAAATCCATTGAGAAAAGCAGTTTTAATATCTATCTGCTATATCTCATAATCATAGTGTGCTGCAATAGCTAAGAGTATTCGAATACTTTTAAGCATGGCTATGGGAGAGAATGTCTCTTCATAGTCAATCCCTTCCCGTTGGCGATACCCTTTCGCTACAAGCCTAGCTTTATAAGTATCAACATTCCCTTCAGAATCTAGTTTACGCTTGTAAACCTATTTACAACCTATTGGAACTATTCCTTTAGGTGGATCTACAAGTTCCCAAACTTGATTCTTGTACATGGAATCTATCTCAGCTTGTATTGCTTCTTGCCATTTAAGAGTATCAATGTCAGATATTGCTTCCTCATAAGTGATAAGATCTTCTGGTTAGGAGGATGTGAAACTCTTTCAGACCTCCTAGGAGCTAAAGTGATATCCTCTGTTCTGTTAGGCTCAATTGGCTTATTAATCTCTATTAGTTCAGCCACTTGGATTTGTTTTTCAGATGACTCTTCATCAAAAACAATATATCTGCCTTTGCCTCCTTTAAGAAAATCTTTCTCAAGAAAAATGGCATCTCTACTCACAACAACAATTTGTTTGTCAAGTAGATAGAAATAATATCCCAAATTATTTCTAGCAGCAGCATATCCAACAAATCGGCCTTTAGTGGACCGTTCCTCTAACTTATCTGTATTTTGCCTTTTAATATAGGCAGGACAACCCCATATCTTAAAATGAGATAATATAGGAGTTTTACCAGTCCATATGTCATATGGAGTAATATTCACAGATTTAGAAAGAACTCTTTTAAGAATATATAATGCTGTTTCCAAAGCATATCCCCAAAAGGAGATAGGTAAGTCAATATAACTCATCATACTACGTACCATGTCCAACAAAGTACGATTTCTCCTTTCACTCTTGCCATTTAGTTGAGGTGTGCCTGGTGGAGTAAATTGTATGACAATTCATTTTCTTTGAGGTAATCATTGAATTCAGTACTTGAATATTCACCACCTCGATCTGATCGAAGTGCTATAATATTCTTTCCTAATTTATTTTCAACTTCAGTGTTATACTCTTTGAACTTTTCAAAGGCTTCAAATTTATATTTCAATAAATACAAATACCCATATCTAGACTTATCGTCTATTAAGGTAATGAAGAATCGATAACCTCCTCGAGCCATTTCCTTAAATAGTCCATAAACATCAGTATGAATTAATTCAAGAAGGTTCTCAGCATGTATCATTTGAACAGCAAATGAACCTCTAGCCATTTTTCCTTGCAGACATGATTCACAAATAGAATCATTAGACTGAGAATCTAAACCTTTTAGAATTCGCATGTCTACCAACTAGTGGATCCTTGCATTAGAAATATGACCAAGTTTTAAGTGCCAAACCCGTGTCATACTTGAATCATTATACTTAGTTTGATTAGAATTGTCATGTACGTTGCTTAATAATAACTCCTTATTATTTATCTTATTAGGCTTATCACAATATAAATAATATAAGCCATGATGTTTAGTTCCAATGCCAATAAGATTATTATTGTAATAAATGTAACACACATTTTTGCGAAACAAAAATTCATAATTATTGTTTGTCGAAGCGGATACATAAATAATATTCTTATAGGCATTAGGAATATACAAAACATCTGATAATAAGATTACATGATGGTTTAATAAAATTGAAATATCTCTCACTTGCTCAGCAGTAATTCTTGCTCCATCTCCAAGAGTGAGTTTTATTTCCCCATCATATAGCAACTTCATATGCCTTAGATCATGTACAAATGAACAAATATGAGTAGTTGCTCTAGTGTCTAAGACCCAAGCATATGATGAGTTAAAAGAATGATCATAATTTAAATCAACATTTAAATTCAAAGGATGAGAAATACTTGAAGGACCTATAAACCCTTTGCCTTTGGTCTTCTCTAAACTTTTTAGATAAACAGGGCAATTTCTCTTCCAAAGACCATCCTTTTGATAATGGAAACAGGTTCTGTTGTCAACCTTTGACTTAAGCTGGCCTTTAACTTTCCTTTTACCCCTTTTAAGATATAAAGAAGAGGGAGTGGAACTCTTTCCTATAGTGGTCTTTTTCTTCCTTTTCTTTAAATAAGAAGAAGAAGCTACCACTAATACTTTTTCCTCTTTCTTTTGGGGATTTATCCCAGTATTTTGGTGTTAAACCAAATTCTATTGCAGCTCTTGCAAAGTGCATTCCACTTTGTTCAAATGGAAGTTAGAAATGAAACTTCCATAGGAACGTGGAAGTGATGCTAAGATACGGTCTATCTTAAGTTCCGCATCCATGAAGAAATTGAGATCTTTAAGGCAATAAATAAGCCTTATCATCTCACCAACATGTTCATCAACATCTTGGCCTTCCTTCATTTTCATTTGGAATAGTTAAAGCAGGTAGTCCTACTAGCCTTGCCATAACTTGCCTTTACTAATTCCAAAATGTCATCACAAGCTTCTATCTTTTCATATTGCTCTTGTAGCTTATTTTCCATAAAAGCAAGTATATAGCACTTTGCTTGGGTGTTTATATCAACCCAATCTGTGTAATGTTGTCTTTCAGCCTCACTTTCATTAGCGGCAGGCGTTGCAGGTTGTGACTTACTAGTAACATCCCACAAGCACTGCTGGATAAGCACCAGCTTAAGGTTCCTTAACCAGTCCACATAATTAGGCCCGGTGAGCCTATTACGGTCTAAAAGCGATTGAAGTGGTGATGGTGTAGCCATATTATTAGAGAAAAATAACTGTAGAAAGTATAAAATGTATCAGTTTAATTATATATTAATGGTCAAACCAATTTAACCAAAATGATTTGGACACATAATCATAATGGTTCTCCCACTAATTTAGCGCATCCTACACTTCCCTCATAGGAAATGGAAGTTCCGTTGGGGTGAACTTCTAGTGAGTAAGTTGAGTCTCAATAGTGGCATTCTTGGAATATTAACATATTAATGAGATGACAACTCTTTGCCAAATAGAACAATTGTAAACCCAATTTATTTCATTTTTAACTGGCTCCTAATACACTAACCCTCAGCTTCACAAAATAGCAATCTTGGGCTAACATATTAGATGAATTATACCCACGAGATCAGTAAAATAAATGGACCCAATCTAGTGCCATTTAGCTTCACAAAATGACATTCTTGCAATAATAGATGCCCATCCATTTTACAAGTCAAATACATTATTTGACCTTATCATTAATGAACAACAACTTGCATATTAATGCTCTCATGGAGAGCCTTAATGTATACATCTTACATCTTTATTGGATTCATTATCTTTGGAAAGATTACTTGGTCTTTTATCTTAATTTTAAAGGTCTCACTTTGCACATTAACCAGATTAAAAATTTACCAGCATCCACAAAGCTGTAAATTTATCTTTGAATTATCACATAATTCAATTTTAAAGTTAATGTTTGCATATTAGTCTTTTTAATGTCATATCTCATATGATCATAAAAAGTGATTACATCTGTCATCGGATGGTTATGGATCTATAAATATACATATGATATTTAATTGAATAAAATGCATACTACGCCTCTTTAGTATGCACTTTATGTTTCATAAACAAATGTAAGCTCATTATATAATCATATTATATAATGTTTAAATTAAATTAATTTTGGAGTCAATATATCTATATATATTGTGTGAGTATACTATTATACTCATAAAATCCAAAAATAAATTTTATACATAAAGTTGAATTTTTTCAATAACTTGAAAAA
>CATIWF010006645.1:0-94130 GCA_949630135.1 Balakata baccata | reverse complement strand
ATAATTTATATATACTTTTATATATATGTATAATTTATATATATAAATATATATTAGTGTAAGGTAGGGAGTGAGACATGGGATGAAATACATTAATGTTGTTTCGTTAAATGTCATTTCGGATGTTTTCAACATCTATCATAATTCCGGTTAAAAATAAAAAAAATCAATTCATTCGGAGCAGGACGCATGTATCAATATTGAATTGCTATCCCTGTTTGAAGGATACTTTAACAGGGGAATCATATGAATATAATTGTTGTTTTTGATAACTGAAATTTGGAAAATTGTTTTTTTTTTCAAAAAAAATTATATATTTTTAATTATTTTTAAAAATTATTTTAATAGAATTGGATAAATATATATTTTTTTAAAAAATAAATTTTAAAAAAACTGTTTATAAAAAAAAAAAAAATAGATTTTAGAGTAGTTACAGTCAATTTCAAACATCCAGTCGTATTTGGACGGTAAAAAACTAAAAAGCAAAGCCGCGGTGAAAAGAGTGATAGCGGTAAACGTAAAACGACAAGAAGGGATATGACGGTGAATAGAAAATTGGACGAGTAAGTTAAAAAAAAAAAAAAAAAAAAAGAGTGTTTTGGGCGCCTTTTCTGCAATGTGCAATGGAAGTTGAATGCTTTTCTTCTGACAATATTCTCTGTACCGTGTCTTCTTCACTGTTCCCATCGGGTCCCGTGCTCTCTGCAAATCTTTATTTGATTTGAATCTCTATTTTCAATTTGCAAATCTCCCAAATAATAAAAATATTTGCTTCTCTCTTCTCCATCTTTTCACTCTTGACCTTAATGATTTCTGTCCTTTTTCTTATTTTTGATACAAGACCCCCAACACTGGTTTTCCAAAAACCAATCCATTCATAATTGCTGCCTTTCTTAAATGAGATGATTACTATTTTTTTCTTTTTCTATATAATTTATTACTCACATTAATAGTGTTTTCTTGTTCCCAGCATTTCCCTGCTCTCTCTTTTTGGTACTCGGGTCACTGTTACTTCTTTCCATCCCTCTTGTTGCATTGAGAAACCCTAGTCCCCTTCCTCCATTAACAAGGTGTCTGCTTTCCACGGTCTCGCATTGCTCGATAATGGCTTAAATTCTCTTTCTTTTTCCTTCGGATTTCTTTGGCATGCCTGTTGAATCTCTCTCAGATTCTCTCGGTTCCTCATTTTCTGCATTTTGGGCAAACTATAGAATTGATTTTTAAAGTTTTTTTTTTTTGCGTCATCTGTGTAATGTGACTGTAAGAAGCCGTTTCAAGCCGTGGTTGGTGAATCCTAAGTAGATATGCTGTAAAGGTGGTATTTTTATTCAGATTATAGGCGTTATAGTGATTTGAAGGGAATGCTGCTTAGTTTATGGCTTTTAGCACTGATCTGGGAGGAAGGGTTAGGGGGACACCTCTAATTTTCGCCAAAGCAACCTACGTCGATGGTCGATCGATTTGGAACTGAAATGGCTTTCTTCCGGTACTAGATAACCGGTTGTATGTGTAGAGCATTTGTAGTATGTGTTTTTTTTTTTAACAAAAGAAAGCTACAAAAAAAAAGGAGCTGTTCCTGAGTAGTGAAGACTGTTGTTCCATGTTTGCAAACTCTTATTTATATTAAGCGATTTTGGATCCTGAAGCGTGATTTTGAAGACATCACTTATTTTGTGGAGATTATTTTAGAATAAAAAACTCTAGGTTGAAGATGGATTTCTTTAAAGTTAAGAAGTTCAAAAAAGCCTATAAAACAGACACGGATAAAGATTTAGAGGATAGGTCTGTGCCCCATACAGAGGAGCCAAAGTTTGGGGATGCTGGCGGTGGTGCCGATAATGTGAGTAATAAGTCTGCTGATGTAGATCCTATAGCTGAAGTTGAGGACGACGACGACGACTTTATAACAAATGAGGTGAAGAGGAGGTTGAAAGAACTGAGGAGGAACAGTTTCATGGTATTAATACCTGAAGAAGAGTCATGCCCTGAAGAAGAGGAAGATGAGGAGGGCGAAGGAGAGACCTGCTCTAGCGAATGGAGGGATGTTGAGGCCGAAGGAAGGAAATGGTGGAGTGGGTTTGATGCTGTCTATGACAAGTACTGTGAACGAATGCTGTTCTTTGATCGGATGATGATGCAGCAGCTTAATGAAACTGGTAAAAAATTTGTTGTGTTTTGCTCTAGTTGCTTGCTTTCTTTCGATGTATCTGTTATTATAAGAATTTCTGTTCGATAGTGGGTGCGGCTTTTTATTTCTCGGTTCACAGGAGGAATGAACTCATGGTGGAAGGGACAAGTACTTTATGACCTATTATTTCTACATAAAGCCCTTCGAGCATTATTTTGTTTCCTCTTCTTCCTCTAGGGTTTTATGTTATGGCCTGCATATTTGAAATTTTGAATAATGTATATGCCTCCCATTTTTGCCTGTTTTAACGAAATGTTTTCTTCTAACTTGCTAAAATATTTACTAGGTTCTAGTCTCAGTGCTGTACAATATGCAATGACTTGGTTTGTTGTGTGACAGGCTGTCATACTCCACCAACTCCTTCACCAAAGTCTGCATCCAAGAAGCTAACATCCCCCTTTCGCTGCCTTTCTTTGAAGAAGATAGAAGAACCTGAAGATGAAACTGAGCATCTGCAGCAGCCACAAAATGACCCATATCACGATCTTGAAACAGCATATGTAGCTCAAATTTGCTTAACTTGGGAGGCACTTCATTGCCAATACACCCAACTAAGTCAGAAGATCTTGTGTCAACCTGAGTGCCCAACATGTTACAACCACAGTGCTCAGCAGTTTCAGCAATTCCAAGTTTTATTGCAAAGATTCATTGAGAATGAGCCCTTTCAGCAAGGTCTTAGAGCAGCAATTTTTGCCCGTGCAAGGAATCATTTACCCAAATTACTCCAAGTTCCAAATGGGAAAGGTATGTTATTCTCTGCATAAAACTCAGAGGGAGAGAAGACATGAATTGTTTCAATTGAAGGGTTTGATTTCACATTTTGATTTTGTAGTCGTTGTTTAGCTTTGTAAATATACTTGTAAATTTGCCTTGTCTGGGTCTCTGTTTAAACAATTATGAACCATTTGTTATTATTTTACTAATGTAACTTAATGTTCAAACTGTTGCAGGTTCAGATGAAAAGGAGATGGCAGAAGTGGAGTCTGATTTATTGGTGCTTGCCCCTGATCTTATCAGAATTATGGAGAGCTCAATCCTGACTTTTTACCTTTTCATAAAGATGGACAAGAAAAAACCAAGTGGTGTTCTAAACTTGTTTGGAAATCAGAATCAAATGGCAACTCCTCTTCAATTAATTCAATCTTTGCTTGAGAAGGTGATTTTCTGTCATTGTACTGTATACATAATTTCAAGTTATTTTTTTTTTATGTAGCTTTAATTGTTTAGGTCAGAGGTGGGGTAGAGTTTACAATTACAAACTCAAGAATGGTTCTGTAACCATTGAATCATTTCATTGTCATCATTCCACCACAATAAACTTATTGGATAAATTCTTTGGTCAAACAAAGCTTAGTAATAAATTCTTTGGTCAAACAAAGCTTAGTAATAAATTCTTTTAGCGTACCTAAAAGTCAAAAAGAAAAGTTTCGGCACTCTCAGGATTAATTGTGAAACTTGCATAGTCGAATGTACGTTTTTATCTTTCATCTAAGCATGTAGATATCTATCTTTGCTTGAGGAATTTATTATTAATAGCCTTTGTGTTTAATTATTAGTAGGTGGAGGTCCCAACACCAATAATCAGAAAATCTAGCTTTCACTGGTTAGAGAAATTTGAACATTTTATCCATCAGTTCAGCTTTAAGCTTTGCCCCAAAATTTAAAAACATTTACCATACTCAAACTAGCAGTTTGTTGGTAGCCCCGACCTTAAACCTCCGGTATCTAACCACTAATTCAAGCATTCCCTGCTTTCAAAAAGTACATATATCTATGGTATCATTGAATATATATGCATAAGTTTATTAGAAAAGGAAAGTTGAAAGGTAGAAAATCTAGTGTCACATTATTGCAAACAATCTTGTGCCTAGATCATTTTTGTGGTAGTGAGATTTCAATTTATCATCTTTTTGAATCTTTTCATTTGATTCTATGTTTTTTTTTTTTTATCCATTTCTTTTAACCGTTGGCTTGTGTCTCATTATTTAACTTTTATTCCTGTTAATTTACAGAAAAAGAAGAAGCTAAAAGAAATGTGTAAAAAGAGTAAAGGGTGGAAGAAGAAATCAGGGCCCCAAATGTATGAGGATTTTGAGCTATTATTTGGCATAATCGATATGAAGATCTTATCCAGGGTGCTTAGGATGGTGAGGATCACTAAAGAGCAGTTAATTTGGTGTGAAGAAAAGATGAATAAACTAGTTATATCGGATGGGAAATTGCAAAGAGATCCCTCACCTCTTCTGTTCCCGTGTTAATGGGTGCAAGGAAAGGAAAATGAAGTTTATTTAGCTGCAGGAATCAACTACCAGAATGTTTTGTTTTGTTTTGTTTTCCTATGGTATTTACCCATACATATATGCTGTTGATGGATGGATGGATGGTGTGTGAAGGAAATGGTAGTATATCCGTTGATAAGGACCTTGTATTAACTTTTTATTAGGAAGGAAACTGGAACCTGTTGTTCGTAAAGGGGAGAATGAAAGCAAGGGATTTGTGCAGGCTGTGTATGTGGTTGAGGTTTGTTTATTGGAAATGAAAATTGTGGTTTAACTGGTATGGTTGTTCAAGATATGCGTTATGTTTGGAAAATGGGGTACTTTAAAGGCATAGTTGTGAAAAAGGCAAACAAATTAGACGGGGAGCTGATTATTTGTCTGGGGTTGGGTTGGTTTATTGAACTATTTTTAAGTTTGTATTTGCCTGTATAATTCTGATGAGCGGTGCTTGTGCATGAAAACGAATTAGATTAAGATTTAGATTAGATTGGGTGGATATTGAAAGCCCCCACAAAACAAACCACCAACCAGGATAGAGACAAGACAGAGACGCCGGTTGAGAACAAAATCCCAAGACATGGGAGGGAGGCGATTGCAAGGCTTCTCCCTGTCCATACATGCATGTATTTAGTTTTGTGTGGCGTTTGATCTCTTCCTTATAATAGAATAATCCAATTTAATTATGCTTTTGCAATATTCTTTTTTTTTTTATTTAAAAAAAAACGCTTTTGCTAGCTTTTCTTTACACTACTTATCATTAGTGATGCAAATAATATCTAATTCCTTCATGCATTAGCTTCTTTGATTATTGAATTTTTACTAGTTTGGTTTCTATGCTATTTCCCATTAAGGGGGTGCTTTTGCTTTAGGAGTTTTTTTAATTAACAATAGTTTTATCTTACCTTGAATAGAGCATGTCTGTCTGTGTGTATTGGTTGACTGGTCTTTCTGATCATATTTTAAAATTAAAAATAAAATTACTTTTTATGAAATGAAAAAAAAAAAATTATATCTTTCTGCCGTTTATAAAACTAAGAAAGTTCGATATAGTTTTGTGTACCCACTTCTTTGGAAATGCTTACACGTGTCCATGAGACCGTATGACCGAGACACCCCCGTATTTACAAAATGATTACAAAGTATGATGAGTGGTATTTTTGTCTTTTGATAGAAACAAATTACGTAAAAAAAATGGTAACTAATTATTGATTAATGTATGTACCATTTGTATCAAAAAATAATACTGACTTAATCAAAAACTAAAGAGGGAGAGAGTCGGAGAGAGTCTAAAGACTTGAACCCTGGGCTACCTGTGAGGGTTTTTTGCAAGCGACCTTTGTATTTTTCAAAGCAGAACAAACTCCTCTCTCTCTCTCTCTCTATAAGCTTTCGTCTTCTTTACCAGAACTCTCCATCGGACTTGGGTTTAGGGGGGTTCGCTTCTAATTTCTAGGGTTGTTTCCATTACCTGGTTTGACTCAGTGCTCTGCTCTATCCACATGGCCCTGTGTGTCTTTTCTATGCGTATATATATGATCATTCAATTTGATTGTTCAACTGTTATCTGCAGACGATTTTGATTGTTTAATATCAATGGTTTTGTTTGATTTTCTGAATTTTCCTTCTTTTTATGGTTCTTCACTGCCTTTCCTTTATGTTCATGGGAATACTTCTCATTTCTCACCTGGAAAAAGTTTTGTTTTTCTTTATAATTCCATTGTGTCATAATTACTGTTGAAATTGTTTCTTGTTTCTGTTTATGAATCTTCGATTTTCTTAGTAGCTTTTATTATTTTTCATCAGTTGGTAGTCGTGTATGAAGTGCACAAAACAGAGACTTCGGAAATGATCACGAACTGTGCAAACAGAGAGCTAATTATATGGATCATGGTTATCAATTCGCGGCTTGTATCAATATACTCTTTTCAATTTTGTTTATAGACAATTTTACATAGTCGTATTGTATGAATTGACCACTTATAGTTTGATATAAAAATTAACCATATTCCGAGTGTTATATATGTTATGAACGATTAAAGCCAATTCAGTTGTTACTGCTTATAGGGACTGGACTGGTGACGATAAGGCGATTGTTATGTTCTTTGTCTCTGTAATCTCATAAAAAAAGGTTCTTTCTTTTGTCAAAATTAACGTTTGGGGGTTCACAAATGAGAAGAAAATATAAACTTCAAAGATTTTGAACTGTCTATGAGTAGGTTGATGCTATGTTTTTTGACATCTGCATTTCAGCTGATTGTCTTCCCTATTCTAGATTTACAATTTGGTACTTGATGGATGGTGTTACTTGGGTTCTTTAGCTTTATAGTTCTATTTTTTCCCTCTCATTGTTGCCTTAAATTGCTGAATGCAGAAATGGATCAACATACTCCATCTTGTACGGAAGCAATGTTATGACATCATTATCCAAAAACTAAAAGAAAAATAAGCTCTCCTTAGTCCTAAAAAGGATGGCAACTGAGAGCCCTATGAGAATGGTAGAAAGTGGTGGAGGTAGAAAGTGGGCCTCTTCTAAAGATGCTGCTATATTTGGGTCACCCTTAAATTCTACAGCTGCAGAGAAATTGAGATTGCTGATGAAGGGGCATATATCCAATGGAGATCAGGAAGATAGAATTCCCAGCCGAAGTGGCAGTGCACCTCCAAGTATGGAGGGATCATTTGCGGCTATCGGACACGTTTTAGCTCAACAGAATTTTAGCATGAGCTTGGAAAGTTTAAGTAGTGCTATTGAAAATTGCGAGTCTGAGGAGCAACTGCGCTCTGATCCTACCTATTTTGCATATTACTGTACTAACATTAACCTGAATCCCAGGCTCCCTCCACCATTAATGTCACAGGAGAATCGCCGACTTGTACGCCATATTGGTGGTTTGGGCAATAATTGGAGATCTGCTTCTGTAGATGACTGTGTCAATAAAACATTGCCGTTATCTATGCTTTCAACTCATAACGAAGAGCCAGATGATGATAGTTCACCCAGAGAAGCTTCAGAGAATTGTAGTGCCCCTATCTGTGGACAGAATGCAACTTCTTTGGCAGGTCGCCATAAAAGTTTGGTTGACCTGATACAGGTATACACCTTTCTGTTTTCACCCAACAGTAATTTGACTTTAGTCATGGAAAATTAGATTGAGATTAGATCATGAATTCAGGCTTCACGAACCCTATTGACGGTGTTTTTTACTATCTTTTTTGAAAAAGCTCCATGAAACTTGGAGTGCATGTATCCGCTTAGGAACACATGCTCGTACTTGGATGTCACATGCAGATTTATTGCAGATCGATAATATTAAATAACACAAAATTGGAGCTAGATAGCATGCCATATAAGAATATTTACATGTGTGTGTTTAGCTTCAATTTTTGCTAATTTGTACCCAACATTTTTTCATAAAGTAATTATTGATTTATTGTTGTGTTGCTATTTGTCTTCCTCTCCCCAGTCATCCTTCCTTTTATCTTTGGTGGTTTTGTAGGAAGACTTCCCTCGTACCCCTTCTCCTGTTTATAGTCAGTCTCGTGCCTCAAACCATGCAACAGAAGAAGCTGCAGATCTGGATGTCTATGGCATTTCATCAAATGTTTTATCTGACAGTGTTTCAAAAGCAGCAGAATCAAATGCAGGTTCTTCTGACATTTGCGTTGATACATTAGCCCTAGAGGTAGATGCTATCAGGCTAATATCTGATAATGATCCCACAATTACCTCCTTTCCAAGGTCACCAAGTCTTGATGAGAAACCAATCCGGAATAAAGAAGAATCAAACACTAAACATACCACTTTGGAGGCTCGTGCCTCAATTAGAGGTAACCTTCAGCCAGGTATTTCTCGAATAGAGCCTAGAATGAGAAACAAAATAGAAGAGCAACAATTTTATGGAAGGAATGCATCACAAAATCAATACTCATCTGTTCAACAAGGCATTCCACTGAATTCTCAAGAAGTCAATAGACTCAATACTCAAATGATTTCTCCAGGAATGAATCAATCTCACAGTGGCATAGAAAAATTTCCCCATGATCATTCTAGGTTTTCCTCTATGGAGGCACAAACATTATTGCGTTCTCCTGCACTTAGCCATCCTTCATATGCATCAACTGCAGCCTATATGACAGGAGGTACTCCGGTTTTCCCCAATTTTCAGCCATCTGGTCTGTATCCTCCACAATACAGCATGGGGGGATACGCTTTAGGTTCTGCATTTCTTTCCCCATTTATGACTGGCTATCCTTCTCATGGTGCCATTCCTGTGCCATTTGGTGCTTCTGGTCCAAACTTTGATGGTCGAACTACTGGTGTTTCAGCTGGGGAAAACATTCCACATATAGGTGCTCTGCAACAAACAGCCAAGTTTTATGGACAACAAGGTTTGATGCTTCAACCTTCATATGTGGATCCACTTTATATGCAATACTTTCCGCATCCTTTTGGAGATGCATATGGTGTTGCATTTCAACAGAAACGTTTGGTATCAAATGGTGCTTCTGGGGGCCAGACTGATTCATTTCCTCCCCAGGAGTCATCCTTTGCTGCTTATAGGGATGATCAGAGATTTCAGCCTCCAACGAATGGAAGTTTAAGCATACCAAGTTCAGGGAAAGAGGGAATTACTGGCAGTAGTTATTATGGAGGTCCTCCAGGTATGGGTGTCATGACCCAATTCCCAGCTGCACCACTTGCCAGTCCAGCACTTCCACCATCTCCTGTAGGTGGGCTTAATCATATTGGTCGAAGAAATGATGTTAGGTTCCCTCAAGGTATGAATAGAAGCATAGGAGTTTTTTCTGGAGGTCAAGAGCAGGGAGGAGTCAACACCTTTGAAGAGCACAAACGACACTATTTTCTTGAAGAACTAAAATCCAGCAATGCTCGAAAATTTGAACTCTCTGATATAGCAGGCCATATTGTTGAATTCAGGCACTGTTTTATACTGAGTTTGTTTTGCTTGCATATCTAATGTGCTTGACCACCCCAAGTATAAAGAAAATAATTTTGTTCCATGTTTAACCTCAGTGTTGATCAACACGGGAGTCGATTTATTCAGCAGAAGCTGGAACATTGCAGTGTTGAGGAAAAGATGTCAGTATTTAAAGAAGTACTTCCACATGCTTCAAAATTGATGACAGATGTTTTTGGAAATTATGTTATTCAAAAGGTATGCTTTTGTGATTGCCTACTTTGGACGGTTCCTTTAACCCCTCAAAGTATAGACATAAGAATTTATATATAGGTGACTGCTTTAAAATATTGAAAAGGCTTCTTGCGATATATTTGGATCGATGGATTTTGAAAAGATAATGTTTTGGACATGATGTTAGCTTTAAATTGTTTGAATGAAATTTATTCCACATTTTTTTATAATATTCACAAAAGAGGTTGCTAATCCGTCTAAGATGAATTTCATATGACATGTTCTTAAGGTATTTCAAATCCACATGCAAAACATTCATGAATCAAATCAGTCAAAAGATTCTATCATCATATTCAAAAAACTTTAAATTTTAAATCCCTCCATTTGAACACGAAGTTAATATATTTGGAATCTATTTAACTAGATGTTGAAACTGGTTATTGTGTTCCAGTTTTTTGAGCACGGAACTCCTGAACAACGAAAAGAGCTTGCAGATAAACTCTCTGGACAGATGTTGCAGTTAAGTCTGCAGATGTATGGTTGTCGTGTCATACAGAAGGTAAGTTAAATGCATCAGGTTTGCGGTCTTACAATTAGATGAGACATGTTAACATAGATAGTCTATTTTCAACTAATGACTCTGGCTTGATGAAAATTACAAGGGAATTGATGTTTTTGGGCTAAACTTTAGCAGGAAAATTTTCGTTATTGCACCAGAACACTAACTTGTATTTGTTTACGTGAGTCCCTTTGAATTGTTTGAATGAATTCACCATGTATAGTTCAGAGGCTATGGGGATAAACACTTTCTTCTTTTAGGCTTTTGAAGTGATTGAGGTTGATCAAAAGACACAACTTGTTCAAGAGCTTGATGGGCATGTTATGAGATGCGTACATGATCAGAATGGAAATCATGTCATACAAAAGTGTATTGAATGTGTGCCGACAAAGAACATTGAATTTATTATTTCTGCTTTTCGGGGCCAAGTTGCTGCACTTGCAACGCACCCCTATGGTTGCCGTGTCATTCAGGTATGAATATGTGGTTTGATGCTCCTCTGTCATTTCTGATAGACTCCTGATAAACTTTTCTGCTTTTTGTTTGTGATAGAGAGTTTTGGAGCATTGCTCGAAGGAGCTGCAAAGCCAATGTATAGTGGACGAAATCTTAGAGTCTGCTTACCTTCTTGCTCAAGACCAATATGGCAACTATGTAACCCAGGTTGGTTTTCTTCCTTTATGCTGTATTATTTGATATTGTGTTTACTTACTCGATGCATCGAATTTTGCATGTGAATGCTATTCAATATTTTTGTCAAATCTTCATATTGCATATAATAATTCACCTTTATTCCTTACCAAGACTTCTTTTCTAATTCAACAGTGAGCCTTTACAATGTGGGCATGGGCTTGTAGCCATTAATCTCTGTGCAGTTTGGGTGGATGGGTGGGGAGTAGAAGGGATTAAGGTCCTAATTTATGAAATGAAGTAATATTAATGAGTTATTTTTTAAATTTTGATCCATTTTGTTGTTTATAAGAGGTCAGTTTATTGTTATATAAAGTAAACCTTGATTAATATGACCTGCAATGCCCCAAAAGGTGAATGAAACCCAAATAATTGAATATCAATTCATTAATGTTTAATTACTAACTTCATGAGCAGATGGAGAAACTTCTCTCTTTTTCTCCATGTGTATCTTCAAAGATAAAAACTCTATATTGAAGTTTCATTTTAGTGAATATCATTTACCAGAGTAAGATGATACTGCCCAATAATAGCAACCTCCAAGTTACTGTTTCAGAAATTTGACTTTATTAGTTTCATATTGGTGATGGTGGATTTTAGTTTTGATGAGCTACTATTTCTTCAGACGGGATATTGAAGTTTGAACCCTGTGCATTTTCAAAGATAAAAATTCTATCTTTATAGAAGTTACATTTTATTGAATGTTATTGACTAGAGTATGATGTTCCAATGCTGCCCAGTGATAGCAACCCTGCAGTTAGCATGTCAGATGTTTGACTTTCACTATGTCACATTGGTGATGGTGGATTTTAGTTCCAATGAGCCACAATTTCTGCAGAAGATGTGAGATTGAAGTTTGAACCATTGATAAGTGAGAATGGGATGATGGTTAAGAATGAACAGAGGGTTAGGTTTTCAAAATTTAGGAATTATGTGGCACTAACTGCTGATACACAAGCTACATTACCTTTTTGGAATTGTCTATTCTAACCTCAAGCTGAACCCTCTAACTTTACATATCTTTAAATCTGTTCTAAACCAAGATCGTTTCCCATCTGCCTCTGCAAAACCAGTACTTGGGGTTTGCCCTTCTCTTGTAATCATGATCAGCTTGACTGAAGCACTAGAAACTTGAGAATTGATGGCTGTGAATGCAAAATTCATGAATACACCTTTTCCAAGTAGCATACATCCAGAAGTCTAAAAGAGGCTTAGTTGGTCTTCAACAGAGATGACTGACATCTAGCTTTAGCTTCTAAGTCCTGCTTTAAAATTGGTCTATAATAAAGTGAACAAAAATAGTTTTGTTGGACAAGATTTGGAGTTGAACTCTTGGATGGTGTAGCAACGATGTACTTGAAGAAGCCATCAGGTTAGAAGGCTATTACAGTATTCTAATGTTACTGCTTAGGTGTTGTTGGTGTGTGGAAATTTGGGTATCATACTACGTACCTAGTTCTTGACCAAGGCCTGTGGACAACTACCTATTTAATGGTCTCTTGTTCTTTCTGCACTGCAATTTCCTATTCTTAGTGTAGTGTTATATGGAAAAAGACATCCTCATGCGCGACCTTTCTTCAATCAGATGAGATAACTTTCTGAATTCCCCACTTGCCATCTCTCAACCTTCTGCCAGTCAGCATATTTATTTCTAGAAGACTAGAATGATGGCACTTGTATTTCATTTTATGGCAAGTTCCTCCTGTGTGGCATCTTTAGGACTTGGTAACTTCTGCTTAATTCTGCTTTGCAGCAGCAATGGTCATTTTTCTATTCAATCTCAGATATATGTGGGTTTTGTAGTGGCCTTATTTTTTGCTTGGCTTGGTATGTGATGGCTTTTATAAGCCTTGATGGGGCAAGTTTTCACGTATTTCTCATGTTTAGCCTGGTTTTTGAGAGCTTTGCTGGTTCTGAATTTCACGTTGTGTTGTCTTTTCCTCTTGTTTCTACTGAATATTTTGTTTTTCATAATTGTGCAACTGATTTGCTGCTTCCAGCATGTCTTGGAGAGGGGAAGGCCCTGTGAAAGGAGCCAGATCATTGGCAAGCTAACTGGGAAAATTGTCCAAATGAGTCAGCATAAGTATGCATCAAATGTCATTGAAAAGTGTTTGGAGCATGGCAATCTTGCTGAACGGGAGCTGTTAATTGATGAGATTATTGGGCAATCTGAAGAAAATGACCATTTGTTGGTAAGTTAAATTTGCCACTTGTTTTAGTCCATTGTTTCAGGTTTTTATTTATTTTAGTTCTAAGGCTTTGAGGTGAGCCAGCCCAACAGCCGTGTGTCATTTTTTTTTTTTTTATGTATTTTTTTAAAAATAATATGCAGCTTTTATTTATTTGTTGTGGATTCCACTTTAATTTTGAGAATTAGTGCATTCTCGATCCTACCAACGACCCAACTCCGAGCATCTTCTTACTTAATAAAATTTCTTTTCCATTAATTCAGATATTTCCCTGTGGTCAGATGTAAATTGGATATAGAATTTCTTATTATATTCAAAACTGTATACACTTTAAAAAAAAAAAAAATCATTTGCACCTCTATTATTTTATTTTGATTATTAACTCACGTTTTTCATAGTGGACATCAAAATCTCAGAGCATGAACTACATCTTGTCCCTAAGCATTATTGAGCTAGAGTTTGTTTTATCTCAATCAGAGTCAATATGACTTGTTTAATTTTATACAAGATAATGGTAGTCCGCAAATATCTGAAATTATTGTTAACTGCTTGGTTAATTTGTGTTTTGATTTTCTTTTATATTCCAGACAATGATGAAGGATCAATTTGCTAATTATGTGGTCCAAAAAATCCTTGAAATCAGCAATGATAGCCAGAGGGAGATCTTGCTCAATCGTATAAGAGTTCATCTTCATGCTTTGAAGAAATATACGTATGGGAAGCACATAGTGGCTCGCTTTGAGCAGCTTTGTGGCGAAGGTGCGTCAATTTTGTATTTTAATAGATGTGTATGCATGATTCTTTACGTGTATGCATGTTTTATTCCTTTATAAATATAATACCTAAAGCAGCAGGTCAAAGTGGGCAAAATGTTGCTTTATTGTGTCAGCTTAATAATTGCTTGTGGTTCAACTTTTCTCACATGGAGAACCATTAAAAGTTCAAAATAGCGGTCACTTCATAAAAAGTTTTCAAGAAAAGTGTAAAACATTGTGTACTTATCATGTCCATGGGTGGATTATGGCCACAGTACCCCTGTATTGTGGATCTTAATTACTGTATTGTTATGCATTATATCTGGGATCATTTCATGCTTATAAGGAAATATCGTAGCAATATCGACTGACAGTTGCAAATATATTCATGTATGTAGTTAAATATCCAAAAAATGGGTGCTTTTGTTTTTTGGTGAAAAAATGGGTGATCGATGCCAGCATATTATTGCAATTCATTGAAGTGTCTCATTGGAGGTGTTCTAAATTTTGGTCACTTATATTGCACATATTGAATTTCAAGAGTTGTATGTTAGTTTTACACGATAATAGTAAGTGTTGGTTATCTAGAATTTTGGGCGACAGTGCATTATTCTGATGCAGAAAGCCAAGTCGGAGAAACTTAATTGTTGATAAGTGACACACCGACATGGAGTGCGTGAAGATGGTTGCTTGTGGCGGGCAGAGAATGATGAGGGGAAGAAATGGGTCCTGAGGATAAGGAAGGAATGTGGGATGGGCAACTCTTCTCTGCAGAGAAAAAATTATGGGATGAGAACTTAGGAAGCAGTTAGTTGGCCGCTTGACATTGCAAAAAATGCAAATTCGAAGTATTACTTTTGTATTATACAAGTCCATCAACTGTATTTCCTGTATCTATAATATGTATAGGAAGTAGTTTTATGGTGATTGGTCATAGTTTAATGTCATTTGTTGGTTTGGGAAATTTGATTGTTGGGGCTGTCTTTGCAATATATATATATATATCTATATAAGCAAACAAAATTTGCAAAGTTCAGTTCATGTGTCTAATATGTTAGGCCTCGTGTTTATAATGGATTAACATCTTATGATAATTGGTTGATCGAATATAGTTTACTCTCTAAATATTGAGGGTTTATACATCGTATCCAAAATTAAACACTCTTTAATTTCTTAGAAAGTGCATAATTATTAAAATTTGTCCATTGTGTTAATTTTATACTTCTTTCATTAAATTGTATATAATACGAGTCTAAAAGCATTTAAATAATATTAAAAAATTGTCAAATTTTATATTTTTTTTGCAAGGAAATTTTTGATATTCTTAGATATAATTTTGGGAGATTTTCAAAAAATGTCCGAAAATATCTAAAATATTATAAAAATGTCTGGACTTAATTTTTTTTTTTAAATATCAAAATCAATTTTTAAATTTTCAAATATACTAACACTTAAAGTTTATTCAAAGTATACCAAAAATATATTCAAAAAAATTGCTACCATAGATTTATCTAACATTTATTAAAAGTATACCAGATATTTACTACATATTTATTCTACGTCTACCGTGAAGAATTGTATATTGAAAGTATACAAAACATTTACTAGAGAATCTACATAAGATTTGCCCTATATCTACAAAGGTTTACCAACAACTGTCAGAATCTACCTAATGTTTATTCAAGGTATACGGGATATCTACCAAATGTCTACTTGAGATTTACCCTACATCTACCATGACGAAGGTATATTAAAAATATATTAGACATTTGTCAGAAATCTATCCAAAATTTATCTTGTATCTATAAAAGTTTACCAACAGTTACCAGAGTTCTATTCAAAATTTACTCAAGATATATTAGATATTTACCAAATATTTACTTGAAATTTACCCTACATCTACTATTGATCAAAATTCTGAAAATTTCTGTAAAATATTGGATTCCCAAAAGCTCATTTGCATGTGTATATAGATTTAAAAGTGAGGAAACTTAGGGAAAGCCTAAAGAAAAAGAAAAAGAATATTGTCGAATAGTTCAGAAAAGAAAAACTTATAACCATTTTACCGATGACTGCTTAGAAAATTGAGGGTTAAAAAGACTAATTGGTTTTCCATACTACGTAGAATAGTTCATGCATGAGGTACAATAATGGCTTGCCTCCTAACCCAACATGGAGAAGAATCTCTATTTTCATGAAAAAAGCCTCCACGATCTTGAACAGCAAATCCAAGCTCCGAAGGATCAAATAATCACCATTAATAGCCTGAATAACCGCAAATGCATCGAATTCACTATACATCTAATTATTGTTACAATTTTAGCTAACCTAAGCGAGGAGCAACAGAGGGCCAAAACTTTCGCCATACAAACACAGCTACAACCTGGCAAAGAAGAATATTACTGATATTTTAAAAATAATTTCCTCTATTTGAAATGGATGAATGAAAAAATAAATAAATAAATAAATTCAATTCGCTAAAAAAAATTCCAAGGGAATAAAAAAAAATTACTATTTACTTTCTATTTTATCATAATATACTAATATGTTATTCTAATAGATTTTCTATTTAAAAAACGTCATATTATGGTGAAATGATAAAGAGAAAATTACTACTAGTTCTTCTGCAAGTTTAATATATTGTACTAGTACTCTTAAAGTTTTAATATATTGCACTATTATTCCCTCAACAAAAAAGAATAATATTTTTTGATTAATAGTAAATGTTTTAAATTTTAATCTAAATATTATATAGTTTAATGGAAATAAAATAAAATGAGTTAATAGTATAATTTTTAAAACTCATAATCTAGTGTATTATGTTAAAACATAAGGTAAATAATAATGTTCTCTAAATAAAAAATATACAAAACAGAAACTAGAGGAGTTAAAAATATTATTAGTACCAAAACTTATGTCTTAGTTGCAAATTGGTATTAAAACTTTAATTTGTTGTTATTTAGTACCAAAATTTTTAGAAATATTACAATTTGGTATCAAGTTAAAATTTTAGTAAAAAAAATTGACATGACATGTTGATTGACTGACGTGGCATGCTGACAGATTGACACATCATTTTGTTTGACCGGAATTTTGATTATGATACTAAATTGTAACATTTATGAAAATTTTGGTACCAAATTTTAACAAATTAAAGTTTTGGTATTATTTTGTAACTAAATGAAAATTTTTAATACAGATTAATTTCATATATGGTCATTTAATTTTAATACTATTGTAATAAAGTCGCATAATTTTTTTTGTTTCATAAAGTCATTTAACTATGATTTAGTTTTAGTAAAATCAATTCTAATAATTTTTCAACAGTCAACAACTGGAAAAGTCGTACTAGTATTCTAGTTGGCACATGAGATACGTACGCCGCTGTATAGGTCAAATGGAATGTCATTGTATAAGTTAAATAGAGATATGACATCCTAGTTGCCATAATTATTAATTTATTGTACTACTATGAATGTTAAGTTGTAAATATATATAATATTTTATTTGATCCGTACAATAATATTATGATTTTTTCGATTGTTGACTGATAAAAAATCAGTCGAAATGACTTTGTCAAAACTAAATCGTAATTAAGTAATTTTTATACATTATGTGATTTTAGCACAATAATATCAAAATAAATAAGTTACTATAGATGCAATTAAGCCATTTTAGTACCAATAATATTTTTGACCCGGAAAGAGGATAGGGAAGCGGAAGCAAAGAGCACCTAGAAGAGTCAGTGGGTTGCTGTTATGGATGGTGTTTTTAGAAAATTCTTGGTTAACAGTGTTATAGTTGGCGCATAAATATTGAAAGGTTGAATCTTTGAGGCTGGGTGATGGAAGGTAATGGTAATATCCATACTAATAATTCTAGACGAAGCGAAATTGGGAAGCCGATGATAGGTTTGATTTGCGGTTCTTTGGTGTATTATCACTGTGCCCATCGGAATGCCGGTCTTCTCTCTTTAGTCTCCGATGTTCTCATCGTCCTTCTCTGCTCACTTGCTATTCTTGGCCTTCTCTTCCGCCAGATGAACATATCGTACGTCTTCCTACTCTTATTTCTCTCTAGTTTAGGTTTTTCTTTTTTAAAATTAAATTCTTTAATGGAAAGTTTCAGTAGTTACGATTATCGTATATCAATTTCAAGATTGTGTGATCTTTATTGGTGATATTTGTTTGGCATATCTGGAATTGGACTTACTCTCCAATCCCCCTTTTTGTATTAGATTTCCTCCATAAAATATGACTTTCTGACTAATTTTTCATTTTTAGATAAAATTTCACGTTAAAGCCTTTCTTTCTTTCTTTCTTTCTTTCTTTCTTTTGTCTTGGCGTGTGTTGTTGACTAGTATCCCAATAATATTTTTCTCGTCTAGATAATAATGAACCACAAAATGGAAAAATTTGTATTTGTAGGGTGCCTGTGGATCCACTTGAGTGGCAGATCTCTCAAGACACAGCTAACAGCATCGTTGCGTGGTTTGCTAATACTATTGGGGCGGCTGAGTCTGTTTTGAGAGTTGCAGCAACTGGCCATGACAAGAGGCTATTTTTCAGGGTACCAGAAGTCGCCACTCATTTTCAATATCAAATGCTTCTTCTGCATTTATTGTTCTTGCAAGATTTATTAATTATTAGGGCATAGCACTTGATTACCATGACCTCTATGGCTGGGGTTTGAGTTGAGGATGAAATTTTTGTGAGTACATGTTATGGTTAGCATGTAAGCGTGTTGAAGCATAATCATTCTTTAATTAGTAATGGGTGATTTATACGATCCACGTTTCAACGACGTTGTAAGCATGTTGAAGCATAACCATTCTTTAATAATGGATTGATTTCTATGATCCATGTCGCATCAACAATTTTGTAATATCAGTTATGGAAAAATAACATTTTTTAAGCAAATTGATGCATAATCATTCTTTAGTAGTGTGTTGATTTATATGGCCATCTTATCATGAGCATCAATCATTTTGTATGCATGTTGAAGCATCATTCTTTTGGAATGGGTTGAGCTCTGGCTAAGTGATCCTTCTTCTTAACTGATCATTTTCGCAGAGTCAGCAATTGTTATTTGGATACCTTAATCAGTCAATGCTGAACTCCTCATTTGAGTTTGATGTCTTCAATGAAACTCGTTATTCTCAACCTAATTCCGTGCTTTCTGTTCATATGGGAATGGTTTTCCATCCATTCTGCTTTAATGCTTTCTTTGATAATTTCTGTTTGCTTTGATAAAAATTATAGTTTTCTATATAGTTAATATTATATATGTTTGTCTTCAGGTCGTCATTTGTCTGTATATTCTTTCGATTTTGGGACGATTGCTCTCAGGTTTCACAGTTGCTTATGCTGGTATGTATGCTGTTTACATTTTTCTGCCAATCACATTCCTTAAATTTTTTTAGGAATTTTGTCTTCAGTATACTAAAAAAAATAAAATAAAATCATAAAAAATTTTGAACTGGGTGGATTGGTAATTGCCTGTTTTTGATTATTCTCATTCCCCAAATTCTGCTCCTTCACCATTTCATCCCCAAGAAACATGCCCCAAAAAAATGTGAAAAGACGATGAGAAAAGGTTAAGGGGAAGAAGAAACAGAAAAACACCATGCTTTAGTTAACACTTAACAGTGATTGCATTCTTTATTCACCTATGTCGTCCAGCTGGCTTTCATCTACTGCATAAGTTAATGTATTGGACTGAAATGTGTAGTCTGAACATATTGTTGGAGTTATGATTTAGTTACCATACATATAGTTTATTGCCTACCTATGGTTTTCGAGTACCGTAATTAGAGGGCAAGAATTGCGACACTTAGCTAAACTCATTTGCTACTTAGGATTGGAACTTCTTATAGGAAAGACTTTTTTTTTTTATGAAACTCAAATTGATTACCATTTTTTTGTTTATTAGATGACTGATTGGATACATTCCCTCTTTTAACAGCATTATGTTTGTTCTACTTGTACGTACTTGTTGAAAACTCACGACCAAGCAGCAATTCAATCTCTCTGTTTTTAAGGCGTACTGATGGCAGTTCTTCAGGATTCGATAGCATGTAGTTTGTAAATCGGCATGTCTTAAGGCATTTCACGTGTTTCTTTTATTGAATCATATTGATAGCTGCATCTACTTGCAGTGCTATAACTATGATCATTGTATTTAAACCTTCCTTTGGAAACTGTCTATATTTAAACCATTAGATGAGCCTACTTGCAAGTGGATAGCCAATAATGTCAGGATGAACCACTGCTTTTCTCAGCGTTGGAGATGGTCTTTTTTTTTTTTTTTTTGAAGAAAAAAAATACCATATGTCGTGTTTACAGGGCTGAAAACCTGGCATAGGCTCCTAGCATGGGCAGGTTACACTTGGATTTAAGTTTTCTAATTTTTGTTAGTTTTAAACGACAAGAACGGTGGATCAAGTTTGTGATTAACTTAAAATGAGCAAGTCTCTTGCCTTTTCATCTTAAAACTAAGTACTGGTGATTTTAAGACGACGTCCATTTCCTAGCACATCAATCATTACAATATGTCAATATAGACTTAGCCGAAGTTGAGTTCTCTACAATCCGAAAACTAAAAATGCAAATAAGATTATGAATAAATGTACTTGCTACTTGAAAAATCATAATACATGAAAGAATGTAAGACAGGAACCCCAAAAAAAATCATATGGGAAACAAAATTTTGCTAATGACATAAATTGATTGGTTGGTGCACTGGGGCACCATTATTTCAGGCTCAGCTATTTTTCTTTTTGGTCAGAATCACAGTGGGCATACATAAAAAGAACAGCCCTATTCCATTTTCATTGGCCTTGTTAATGTAAAATGGAGGGATATAACCAGATCCTCGATCCCAGGTAACAATCTCCAGCCACGAACTGGCATTTTCCACCTTAAGTTTATGAAACCGAAAACAAAAACAATATTAGCCCTAAAAATATTTTATGCCGGAAACTTACCAAAGACAACTACAAGAGCCGTTTGTCGACAAGCAGTACATCTCTCCAAGCTTCGTAAAACATCCAAGTGATTCCAGAGGAAGGCATGACTTTTAAGCAACTTGCACCCCACCCTCTGTAGAGTCCCATTAAGCTCTCCTCCCGAATGACTTCTGAAAGTGCTGCTGCCATGTGGGGCGGACACTTGCCTTGCAAAGCCCCCGCCATCAGTCGTTTCCTGGCAACCTCTAGAGGAAAGCTTATTGTGCTAGCTGTAAAACCTGACCAGACAAAATGGAAGATATAAAGATAATAGGACAAGAAAACAGATACTTCCATTTGTCATTCCTAGAATCAGAGGTTATATGGTTCCCACAGCCCAAAAGATATAACAAAGACCCAATCCATATTTCCCGCACCATAGATAAAAATCAAATGGGTTAGTAAGTGGCTACGCCATGGACAGGAAAATCTTCTTCCTCTTCAAACATTGTCAACATGCCTACAAAACTTGCTATTTCTAGCACCATTGCGACACTTTTATGGCAGACAACTTGGTTAGATTATTACAGTAAACAATAGAAAATAGATAAAGCAATACAATAATCAAACTAGAAAATTGCTTCTCACACTTAGAGATAGATGTTGATGTTGCTAATGCCAATTCATATCAATGATCTGAGCACCCGGTGTGTTCTTCATTTATAGATTACAATCTAAAACTGTTTCATACACAAGTAGAGACTACAAGAGGTAGTCATATATGCCGTAGGATTGCAGTCTTAATTCACATTACCCTTGTTAATAGTCTTTAAATTATAAATAGATTTGGCTGAGATCATTATCTATCTTCACACGAGGACAACTTTTTCCCAACCTTATTCCAGAATTTTAAATGAAAATTTTTTACACAAGAATAATTGATTCTTAGTTACTCACCTGGAAGGGCTCCAACCAAGAGCATCTCTGGACGGTTTAATGACTTCTTTTTCTTTGCTTCACAGTAAGATTTCTTCATTGTCTCATACATAAAATAGTAGCGTAGGTGAAATACCAGCATAAAAGGCACCTATTCCTCCATCGCTATAAATTTTGCTAATTGCAATGCTTAAATTAGGGTACAAGTCAGGACTTACCGTCAATCGATCCTACGAACAAAAACAATATGGAAGTTAAAATTATACAAAAATAAAGTGCTATAAGAGGAAAAAATTAGGGAAAATTTCCAATAACTACGAGACAAATAAAACAAATTATCTTGTTCAGGTTGATCATTTTTTGTTTAAAGGACAATAACCATTGCAAGAATACCTTCAGAACTTCAAGGGGATGGCATGCAAGTGTGCTGACAATTCCAGCAGTGGCACCAGCTACTGCAACTGGGGAAATCCAGAAGAGTGAGAAGTTCAAGCTGACAGGACCAATATGTACTTTTAGACAGCCAGTTTGGTTCCGTTTCTTTTGTGCTAATATCATAGTACGTTTGACATACTCAAATGTTCCTAGCTCAATTGCCTGGGTAGGGATTATGCGGAGCATAGTAATTGTGTTGCCAGCCCAAAGTCCTTGCCAACCTTGCTGCTTGATAATCTCAAAGAAACTACCAGAAATATTTTTAGATCCAACACCAACCACCATTCTTGTTCTGCATATTTGACATTGGGAAGTAAACAATACGTTTGAGAAGTTGGAACATAATAGAGAAACAGATGAAACAAATATCAACAATTCAAATGTCTATTCATTGTTGGATGATATATAACACGGTTAAGGTTGCCTCTGAAATTTCCCACCTTTGTCATTTGTCGTGGCTGGATTCCTGAATCTGATTTCCAGTAGCAAAGCTATTATCAGGAGATAAGTTCTTTTCCAATTAGAACTTCAGGTAAATGCTCAAAATCTTAGTCCAATTGTAGAATTTTGAATACAGTAAAACACTAGAAAATTGAACTCCAATGATCTCATTGACACTCAAAATCTTAGTCCAATTATAGAATTTCGAATACAGTAAAACACTAGAAAATTGAACTCCAATGATTTCATTGACACTTTATTAATCCTATTTTTAGTTTAGAGCCTTCACAATCTAGCAAAACCTAAATAACCAAATGAATCACGGCAGCAACTCAATAAGACTCTAAAACAAGTTTAAAAGAATAGGATGACTCCAAATTTATTTCTTTAAATTAGCTCACTCCAAACCTAAATGTTTTTATTCCATGATCATTTATCTCACTGCACAAATGCTAACAACTTTTAGTTGGGGGAAAAAACCCAATTGAAAAAATAAAACATGATCTTGGAAATCTGGCTATTTGGTGTGGTTAAGATGTTGCGATTTAACATCACGTTTATTCCTTTAATACATTAGTATCGTTATGGCATATTGAGGAAAATTACTGCATGTATTGTGTTAAATTAATGATATTACTAGAAATATAAATTCTTATCAGCACACCGGAAATAAGCTTTGTCTGCACTACTCTATGCGGATATAATTATGAAACTGGGATGGAGAGAACTAGTACCTCAAGCCAAAATGAAGAAGTAGAAAACAAGCAACACTAACCTGATGGTCTCTAGAGGAGTAAGAACAGCTTTGGTCATAGCCCCGGCTAAAGCCCCACTGAGAAACTCACCAACTTCTCTAGTCCGAAAGAAATCCTGAGAGTGCATGAACATTGTATTAATGTTAGCGATACCCAAGACAGACGAGGCAGGAGTATGGACTTGAAACCAATAAAGCAAAAATTTAGTAAAATTCTCACTCAGCTAAAGCTAATTTAAGCATTTGTCAGTAGAAAATGTCAACTCCGTTGGCAACCAAATAGGAAACGATTAAAACAACACCAAAAACACAGGTCATGGATGACATGAACTACTACTTTTCAAATATTCTCTAAAGAAAAACCAGCATTATCTAAGTCAACAGATACAAAAACCACCGAATAAATCTTTTCAACTAAGAAATTTTTTTAAAAAAAAACAAAATCTGAATCTTCACTTGCAATTTCTCTACTATTTATTTATCTATTGCGTCAGAAACAACACTCAGATAGCAGTCGTAGACCAAGAACACACAACCAAGTGGATGATAAAAACATAAAGCGAAAATATATTTAAAAAAAAAAAGAAAAAAAAAAAGACATTACTCTGATAGGGAGGGTGAGATCAGGGACGTGAAGACGGAGCTGAAAAGGATGAGAAGAGGGAAGAGGAGGATCCACCTTATGGAGGTGGAGGTGTTTGGGGGTGACCATAGTGACACCGTAAACATCACCAAAAACAGGAGCTCCGTATTTCTTTTTCTGCGATTCCGTTTCAAAATCCATAGTTGCTTCTTCTTTATCAGTCGTTATTCAGTATATATCTGAATTAGAAATTTAAAAGAAATAATAAAGGAAAGGGAAGAGGGGAATGGTTTAACAAAGACAGAACAAAAGGAGCGGAAAGAGAAAAGGACGTCCCCGACAATTGTTATATGAAGGATTCAGCAACATGCAGTATTATAGATGAAAGTCACGTATAAAAATGGTGATGATTTATTGAAAAGATTCGTTAAAAAATTTCATTACAAATACTATATTGAAAAATATTCATTAAATTATTAAAAAAAATACATGATAAAGAAAATAAAATTTTATTAGTTTATTGATAATATTTGTTACAAATAAGTTGAATATGTTCATTATAAATGAATTAAAAGTTCATTAATTTATTAAAAAAATTTATTAATTTATTAAAAAAAGTTCGTTATAAATAAAATAAAAAATTAGTTAGTTTAATGAGAAGATTCACTGCGAATAAACTAAAAAAGTTCATTACAAAATGAACTAAAAATTTATTAATTTATTGAAAAAAGTTCATTAATTTATTAATTTATTGAAAAAAGTTCATTAATTTATTAATAAAAGTTCATTTATCATTTTATTTCTCTATATACTTAATTTAATTGATATTTTTTTTTGTATGTTTTCATTTAAATGTATGAATTTATTAAATTATTTTCAAAAAAACTCAAAACGTAATAAAAAAAAATCAAGATAAAATACATCGGAAAAACAAAAAATCGATATTAATAGCATCTAAAAATGCAAAAAAAAATATAAAAAAAACTATTAATTTTGTTTTAAAATAAAATGAATATTTATCGATAAACAAATAATATTTTACTAATAAATTAATGAATTTATATCAATAAATGAATTTGTGTAAATTTATTTTATTTACAAAATTACCATCATACATCTCACACGTGTTTAGTTTATGCTGTCATGTGAACCTCTATCTACCATAGTTGTAAAAACCGGACTGGCCTGACTGGTTCAACCTGAAAAACTGGAAACCGGTAGGTTTTGACCGGTTTTTTCAGATTTTTTTAATTTTTTGTAAAAAAAAATTAATTCTTAAATTTGGTCCAATTCAGTCAATTCAACTAGTTCAACTAAAAAATTGATCCCAAAACTAGATGAGTTAAATATAAACTAATCAAATTAGTCAAAATAAATATATTTTTAAACAATTAACCCGCCCTTATTTATAAAATGATATGTTATTTTCATTCTTACTTTTTTTTTTACGTGGGATTATTCACTTAGTTTTATATTTTTTTCTTACTTCATTTTTATATTACTTTTCTTTTACAATTTGAAAATTTTAGCTAATTGTATTTTCAGGTTATAAATTATCTTTATATTTAATAATTAATTAAATATTTAGTTATACAAATATATGAAATATAATTTTTTTTAAAAATAAAAAAGATAATATTAGACATGTTATATTATTTTTGTATGCTAGAAAAAATTTCTAACAACTTATTCTCTATTTTTATTATATATGAGATATATTATATTTTATAAAAATACTATGTAGACCGGTTTAACACAGATTCAACTCTAATTCAATCTTAAACCCATGAGTTGTTAACTTTTTCAATTTATTCATCAGAGTGATATTTACAACTTTACTATCTACAATATAATTTGCGTGTTCCAAGAGGGAGACCTTTTGGATATGTACTGTAAAGGTAAGGATAAGGAGTGCATATATTTTTTAAATATTTTTCCCCAAACATATATGTTTATTGTTTAGTTTCTATTTATAAAAGTAACTTCAGCATTTTTATTTTTTATTTCATTTTTCTTTAGATTTAAATTTTTTTTAAAAATAAACGTATTTTAAAATTTCTAAAATAACTATATTCTTTTTATGCTATATCAATAGAAATCTATAAATTGATAAAAATTTACGTATTTAAATAGAAAATATAATTCAATTTTAATATAATTTTAAAATTTTATATTATTTTTAGTAATTATTCCAAAAAATGTTAATTGTGTTTCTTTCTAATTATTGCTTTTCACGTAGCTTTAGCAGACATTGCAAAAGAATGAAAAAAGCAATACATATTACTCTCTTCTTGAAAAAAGAAGGCAAATATTGTGATATGTTGGCGCATCAATATACCAATAGATTCATATCATAATATATTCATTTAATAGTTGATATGTTAATGTAATGAATAGTTTATATTATATATATACAAATTCAATGGTTGATATGTTGGTGTAGTGATCACCAATATACCATAGAATGATCATTCTTTTTTTACAAGTTAAAAAAAATAAGAATTATTGTTATATGAATAAATTTGTTTTATAATTATATTAAATGATTAATTATTATTGTAAAAATTGAAATTACGACAAATATTAATATGAGATGGAAAATTTAAATTGCTATTAATAAAAATATGAAATCAATAATATTATTATGTATTGAAAAAATTAAATAAGAAATTTACTGATTTAATTTTCCATATGAAAGTTTATTCTATGTTTCTTGAGGAGACGAAAAAAAATTATATTTTTCGTCTTTATTTTTATTCCTCTTCGCTATTGTTTGGAAACTTTCTCATAAAAAGGAAAAATAAGAAAATAAAATTTATTTTTATTTTTTATTTTGGTAATTTATTGTAAAAAAAAGAAAGAAGAAAAAATAGACATACTAAGAAAAAATAGACATACTATTCTATTCATTAGTTTATAAAATAATAAATACTTCATTATAATAATTAAAGATAAAAAAGTAATTTTATTAATAAGTAGTAACATTTTGATTGTAATATCTCCTTATTTTATGTCTCCTCATATTTTCACTCCTACTTTTTTTTTAAGGATTATTTTCACTCCTTCAAGACAATTAGCCCTTTTTTTAAGTTATATATATTATTTTATGACAAATACTATTTTTTGTTGATTATTTTATTATAATAAGATATTTATTATTATAACAAGAAATGGGTAAAATAGTAAACACATAACATTATTTTCATTCCTTTCCCTTGTTATTTTACTTCCATCCAAACATAAAGAAGGATAATAAAGAGAGAAAATAAAATTTATTTTCCTTTCTTATTTTTCCTTTGCCTTATAAAGTTTCCAAACAAGGCCTTAGTGGAATGAAAAAAATTATGAATAGCAATTTTTATTTTTCGTTAAAAAAATTCTAGATTTATGTGTCATTCCAATCAATGTGCTATATCAAAATTTTTGACTAGAATTTTGATTGGGATACTAAATTATAACATTTTTAAAAGATTTCGTATCAATTTATAATAATTAAAGAGTTTGGTACCGAACTATAATAAAGTGAAAAAATTTGGTTCTATTTACATAATTAGCTTACCATTTGGACTACACAAATTTTTTCAAATGGCATAACCAAAAAGCACCCTTAGTAACCAGTGTTTTGAAAGAGATGACTTGTAACATCCGCGGGTTTGGACTCTAAGTCGTGAGTGTTATCATAATAAATACGCCAAATTAGTCGAAGTCTAAATTGGAATTAAAGGAAAAATGAGAAAATAAAAATTTAAATTTAAATTTGGAATAATAATAATAATAATAAATAAATTATTAAATTATTTTTAATTAAATAAAGTTATCACTGTCACCACCAATGCATGACTAGAATATTAAGTATCCATTTTAATATATTAGTTAATTATGTTATATAAAAGAAATAGGTTAAATTTCCACTTTATTAATCAAAATTATTAATTATAATTAATTAAGCATGTGTGAGTGTGGTTACATTTGTGCGTGGGTGCGTGAGTGTATGCGTGAGTGCTGTTGTATGTATGATGTATGTGTTGTGTGTATGTGCATTTGTCATGTGTGTTATGTGTGTATATACATGCATGAGTGGGTGAATTTTAAAATAATAATAATAATAATAATTTATTGAAATTTTAAGCTAAAATAGAATTTACATACTTGCATGAAAATATATGACATTTTGATTGATAAACCTGATTGAAGATATGGTATAATTATGTAAACAAATAGCTTCATATGTTTAATTTAATGAATATTTACTATATAAATTATTATTAATTGTTGTTTGATTTGAATTTTAATAAACGCTAATACAGAAATAAAAAACAGCTATACACAAAAATTATATAAGTTAATGTGTGTGCATGCATGTCATACTAAAATATAGATTTTATACATATGAGAATTATATAAGAGTAAAAAGAGTGGGTTTTAGGTTAATAATAATAATAATATTATTATTATTATTATTTGGGAATATAATAACATATTGAAATTTTGCATTGGCATGAGATTTACATGTTTGTATGGAAAAATAGTAAACTTGACTGATAAATGTGATTGAAGATGCAAAATGATTACATGAATGAATAATTTTATGTGTGTAATTTAATGAATATCTACTGGGTGAATTATCTATTAAGTGATAAATTATTAATTGTTATTTGATTTGAATTTTAATATATTGCTAATAAAGAATTAGAAACAATGATAGACAAAAAATATATGAGTTTGTGATTTATGCATGCAGTAATAAATTATTGATAAATTGTCATATGTAAAAATGAATTATCCATATAAAAAAATTGTGAAAATATATGGATATAAGTCTATGATTTATATTTAGACTAGAATAGATAGATAAGTTAACATGTCAATTAGAGAACTATAAAACTCGTATAGCGTCGTGTTACTGATATTTTATATGCACAAATATACCGAATTTAATATATGATAGACGTATAGCGTCAAGATATTTTTATATAGAGGCTGAGTTATTTACTATGAGGCTGTATCAACAGTTGAAGCTGCAAGAGCAATCATATCTCTTATGTTTTTCTAGTTCTGGTCTAAGACATTAATGGATAAAAAGATAAATAAATATATAATTTTATTAGAAAATTAAGATGGTAATATCGTCTGAAATGATAGAGCGAAGAGATGTTACATGCCTCAGCGATTAGGCTAAGCCTCAGGTCCTGAAAAATTGGCACAAAAACTACTTGCAAGTTGCAAGAAACCACCCCAATTTTCCTTTGCAGACACCAATCACCTTGCTCTGCCGTTGCGTTAACTTCAGCCCCTCCGCGCTAACATAAATTACTCACAGCATCACTGGCTTCGACGTTGCAAGGTTCATTCCCTTTCTTTCAATTTTTTCTTTGGTATTTTCATAAATAGATTATACATTAATATTTATTTCTGCGTGATTTATTGAGTCAGTGATCAGTTTAGTTATTTATTTTATTTTTCTGCATCCTGTGCTTGATATTGCGGGATCAGCAACATGCTGTTGAGTGAATTAACTAACTAAAGTTTTGTGTCTCATAACTGCCTAATGGTATATTTTCCTTCTTTCAGTACATCTTTTTGTTAACATGTAGACAATTTTTGTAGCTCATCACTAAAGTGATTGTAGCTTCAATTTTATAGAGTTAAAAAGCATGATTCTTTTTTTTTTTTTTTTCTTTTATTCTCTTATTTTTAATTCTATTCCTAATTTGGGTTGTACTCCAAAAACAACAAAATCATGGGAGGACGGTCCCTTAATCTAAACAGAGTTATTATTTTGACATCCAACTGACAGGTCCAGCCATACCTTAAGAAGCGCATTGCAAGAGTAGAGCCGTTAGCAGTGTAAAAGAGAACATTTAGTATAATGCAGTGAAGATTAAAAAAGGCTTTCAGAGATCTGTGTGGCTTGATGAAGGCTGAAGAGGATCAAGGGTTGTTCGTGATAGGGAGGTGCAAGCCTATGTAATTACGGGTGAGCTTATGTTCATCTTGCACTTTTCAGAATTGCATACCGTGGAAGTATAATGATGCGGGCCTACAGTCGTGGCAGATGGGTTTGGCTGCACCTCTCCTTTTTCTAAATCAGCGCTGATTTAAAAAGTTTTGCCATCTCCCTATGTGGATTTACACATGAAATTTTGTTGATAACCTCGTGTGTCAGAACCTGCTTGCAGATGTTAGTTCTGCAAAATACAAGCCATTTTTGGTTGATTCTGTGCGGGCAGGGTCGAACTTCTTAATGTTTCTCCCTATGATGAATGAAGCATGGAATCCAGGTTGTTTCTAAGAAGTGAGGCAGAACGAGAGTGGTTCAGTTTCTCCCTTGTTTGGTCTTTGTGGAATGATCCTTTGAAGTAGGGGAAATGATCAATTCTTTTTCATACAAATGAACTGCACTGTCATTTTATCAAGAACCACATACTCGTTATGAAATCAGATCAAAGTTCAATATGAACATAATAGAATGCAATGGAATCTGGATATTGCATGGATAATCCATTTGAATGAATGACCAGGTACAAGATTAAAGAGTTCTAAAGCTTCTTTGTTCTCCTGTTTTTTTTTTTTTTTTTTTAGTTTTTTGGTATAAAGGGAGTATAAGCAGAGCAGAATGAGTTTTAAATTTAGTTTAAAGAAAAGAAAGAGGATGAATATTTCTCGAGTAGTTATGTATTTGTTCATTTGCCACACAGCAAGTTACTGGCAGTTTGCAATTATAATATGCACAAATAATTAGTTACATGGCAGACTTAAGTTGTCTTAATTTCTCAAAGTTTTCCCTGGAATTTGCTAGCTAGAGTTATCCTGCTGTCAGTGATTTAAATTTAACGCCCACTTGCTATTTATATGCTTGTTATGGTAATAGATTATGAGCTAGGTACAGAAAATAAATTAGGAAATAAAAAAGACAAGAGAGGGAAAAAAAGAATCAAATCTTGAAAATTTATCAACTGTTTTCTTTTGTTTAATTAATATTATAATATATAGTTAACGTGCCGTAGCTGCCTTAGTGCGAAAGTATATGTATATCCATCATATATAAGACCTGAGTTAGAAGCAAACAAACCCATGTGAGCTCTCTGCAAATGGAAATCATTGATTTATACCATAAGAGGGGGAAAAAAAGTATGCATATCTTTCAATCTAAAACCAACCTCGGGATTCTCACCAAATAATGTCTTTTAATTGGAAGTAAAGTTTGATTTCTCTTAATTAATGTTGGCGCTGCCATATATATAGATTTATGAAATTCAGTGCAGATACACAAGTGAGTTGTTGATAGATTGATAATGGAGCAATCATATGGAAAGGGTTCATTTTTCAAATGATTGTTGGGAGATTATTGTTAGATATATTTAATATATAATTATGTTTGTGAGCTATATTACAAAATAAATGGCCTTAAAAATTTGATCAATTTTTTATTTGGACAAAATTTTATTAATTAATTTAATGTGGATAATTAATGTGGGCCAAATAATAATATGGGTGTAATGGACGATCCATGATTATTATATTATGTGTGCTAACTTTCTCTTATTACTGATTCTCACTCCCTGTATAAAGTTGGATAGGGATAAAGAAAATGAATAAAGTTTCAGAATTCCATCATTCTCAGGAAACGAGAGAAATTCTTAATGCAAATTCATTCAGATCGTTCATGCGACGATAGATTCGGCGAAATCAGATTCTTTTCTACGTCTTTTATCTCAATTAAACTTATTTTATGCTCTAAATTTCATGTATCAGAACATGTGATTGATTTTGGGTAAATTGATTTTCTATCAATTATATGATGATTGAGAATTTAATTATTTGAGTCTATGGATCCATTGAACCAGTAACTCACTAGAGCTGCTGCTGCCTGAGTAAGGCACGAGCAGAGTGACCTGACCTCATTCCCTTCATCTCCTTAATTGCTCTGCTGCGGAGACAGAAAGCCACAGAGCTTTTTTTTTCTTAATTTTTTGGTTTTACGGGACTTGAATTTTTTTTTTAGAAAGGAATTAGATTCCTTATGCCATTAGAATAACAAATTAAGCTTTTACTGACATAATACAAGAAGAAATGATACGCGTACATAGCTGATTAAGGGGTTTACAGGACTTGTTAATTTGTGTTGCAAGAAAAACTTGTTGGAATTGAAATTATTAGTTTCGGATTGATTCATCAGGAAGAAAAAAGAGCGAACTAGTGATGCGGTAAAATATATTATTATTTAGATAGAGATAATTTTAATATTCTTTAATAATATTTATCTAAGAGTTAATTCATTCAATTTGGTTTTGTATATATAGATAGATATGCATGTGAAGAAGAGCCAGAAAATAAATAAATAAAGTAAATTAAATTAAATTGTAGAACATAAAACCATCCAAGTCAAGCATATAATATATGAGCTTAATCAACGATCATTCAATTACATTAGTTTGACAACATAAAGGAACATGATTTATCCGTTACAAACGTACGTGAAAGTCCGAAAGAAATAATTTAACAATACTAATTTGGATCAAAGTGTACGATTTGTCCATTTTCTTTCACCCTTGACCAATTTAAGTAATTGTTTAAAGCAAATTGGACGATTGATATTTCCTTATTTGTTACATCTTCATGCATGATCATGTGAAGGGGTGGAACCTACTATTTATTATTACCGCAAATATTGTTATCTGCCTAATTAATTAATTGATTGATTGATTATCTACTAATTGTTCATCAAATGATTTCCTTGCTTTAATTAATTAATTAAACTTTGAAAAATATAGCCTTTCAGGCATATATTACTCATTCATTTAATTTGCTTTGATTATTCTCTAATGATTTATCAGTACACATTTGAATTTTAAAAATCATTCATGCTCAATCAGGCATAAGTATTTTCATATTTAAGTAATTGAATTGATTTTTTTTTTTTTTTTTGGGTGAAGAAATACTCGATCATCCATCAACTTTACGATGAGATAATTTGATTACTTGAATAGTTAGCGTGGTTATAAATAAAAAATAATTCATGTACCTACTTATTTAGTATGATCAATCAGATTTATTGTAACTCACAAATTTAAGCACAATGAATGTGATATATTGCATAATTCCCTCACAGAGATAATTCCAATAATTAGGCTAAGTGAATCTAAAATGGACTTCACCATATTTTATAATCAATGGAGTTTGATACTAATATAAAAATATCACTAAAATTAAAATTAACTTGTTTTTAATTATATCGATTGATTGTTTTTTTTATTTTTATTTTTATATCAAATTGAAAGATGTTCCAGTCATGAGAATAGATGTTATTTTAGAAAAACATATATCTTCGTCCTTGGATCGATGCCAGGCAAATCGGGGAAAAAAATTATATAAAATGAAATATCCAAGCACAATATAAACAATGTCTATCGAATTAATTAATTTACAGCAGTTAATAATAAGTTGATTTGATTAAATTATATATATGTAAGATATCAACTTGTTCCAATAAAAAAAAAGAAGAAGAAAAAGATCAACTTGTGGGTTTATTTAATCATGTACTTCCATTTTATATAAGATATTGAGGCTTCCACATGGAATTTCTGATGTGCTGTGTCTTCACGATCTTCAAAGTATTCAAAATCAAATAAACAAAAGATATTAGAAAAAACCCATTAATAATCGAATAAATTATATTTTTTTTTAAAAAGAGAAAAAAAAAGTCTGCTGATGACAATATATATATATATATATATATATATATCCAGGACAAAATAAGCAAGAAGGACGTTTTATTTCAAAAAAAAAAATCGAAAAGGTAGTTTAATTATATATTTAATTTACCATGCATATATATAAAGTAATAAAAGTTTTATATGATAATAAATTAATTGATGAAAACGGGGTATGATTAAATATATATTGTGAGAGATTTGAGTTATTAGAAGAAAGAGAACAACAGATGGGGTATGGGGTTTTGAGCGTTGAAGTAAGCCAAAAAATTTAAAAAAAAAAAACAATATTGGACGAACTTAGAGCAGCATATTTTTAATTAGGTAATAAATTAATTAACCACAGTCAATTACATATATTATGAACAAAAAAAGAAGGAAAAGTCAGAGAGAGAGAGAGAGTTACAAAAAACCAAGAAGAGAATTGAAAAATCTGGAAGCCAATCAATCGTCTGTTGTAGCTGATGGGTATTGATTAATAAAACAAATAGAAAAAAAAAAAAAAAGTGATATGATTATGACAGGTTTTGATTGTTGAGGGAGGGAGAGAGGCAGTTGCACCCCCAACCGACTCATGCACCTTAATTATTACTCACTCATACTTGAACAGTTGAATGATTCTTTTTTTTTTTTTTTTTTAAATGAAACATTGGGGAAGTTGAATGATTCTTAATTATAAACAAATTACTATTAATTTAATTTTTATTTATTATATGCACATAATCACATGCACTATTAATTAAATACTCCTCATAGCTACCCATAGCATCTTACTTTCCACCTTCTTTAAATCTCATCTCACGATCGATCAGATCATCACCACCGCCCCCCACTTGTCATCATTCACTATTTTCCTCATAGTTAATGATTTAACTCTTTCTTTCTTGTTAAATCCCATGGAATATTCAAAGAAGTCTAATAAGATCACTGACATTGTTAGGCTTCAACGCATCCTCAAGAAGTGGAAAAATGCAGCCACTAACAGCAACAGCAACACCAAGAGTAATCCTATCAAGTTCATTAAGAGAACACTCTCTTTCACCGATGTTAATTCTACAGCTGCATCTTCGGATGTCGTCCCCAAAGGATTTCTTGCTGTCTGCGTGGGCAAAGAGCTGAAGAGATATGTGATTCCTACAGAGTACTTGAGCCACCAAGCATTTGGGTTACTATTAAGGGAGGCAGAAGAGGAGTTTGGGTTTCAACAGCAAGGAGTTCTCAAGATCCCATGCCAAGCATCAGTATTTGAGAAGATGTTGAAGTTGGTTGAAGAGAATAAAGATGTCTGTTGCTTGCCTGAGTTAGGGTTTAATGTTGACAAGGACATGCTCCCTTGCTGCTCTCCTCCTCCTTCCACTTCTCATCATCCTCAACTCTGCAGATGATTTTCTTCCCTTTTTTTTTTTTTTTCTCTTTCTTTAGTACGATAGATGAGTAAGAATTAATAGAGAATGCAGATGGAATTATTTCTCTGTAATTCATGAATAAATTAATTAAGGTGGTGATCTAGCTATGTTTATGTCTTTTAATTAAGTTTGAACTACTTAATTACTAGACTATAAATAGAGTAATTAATGATGAGAAATTAGTTTGAAGATGGACATGGTCTATATGTGTGTGTATCTATGAATAGCTAGGATATGATCCATGCATCCATCCATGGAGTGGATGCAGTGATGTTTGCATTTGTATCTACAAATTATTAAGATTACAATAACGGAAGAAGCATTCTGAATTTTGCCACTAACAATGGTTAATGTGGGTGTAATTATATATTTAGGAATGGTCAATTAAAATTAAATTAAATTAAAGAAATGTCCTGCTTGTGCCATCCAAATCCATGTGCTAAGTGGAATTGATTGACTAATTAACTCGCTAACTATATTAACCAAAACTAAATTCTGAAAATTACATAAAAAGAAGAAACATTTGTTGATGAACACTTGTCCTAATTCTAGTTGTATGAATTACTCCTTCCATCCGGAAAAATCTGCTTATTTTATATTTTTGACCGTTCGAAATTATAGGTTACTTATTTTTTTTAAAGTGTAATTATTTTATTCAATTACTAATATATCCTTATTAAATATATCTAAATATTTATTTTTTTTTTAATTCTTATTTTAAGTAACTCTTAAAATTAATTGATGTTTACATAAATATTAATTTGAATTTTGCATTGAAAAATCAAATAGTTATTTTCAAGATAATTAAGTCTATTTTTTTCGGTGTATATATATATATATATAAAGATTATCACTATATATTGAAATTAAGGTATTTGAAGAGGAAATTTAGAGTTTAAAATTTTTTTTTGTATCTAATTGGCTACTTTGTATATCAATCAATTAATTAATTAATATTCGACAAATACAATATATCAGCCAAATATAATCAGATAGTTAAAATTAATGAATATTGTTATATTGAGTTTTTCACAAACATATATTAAATTTGTATCCAGCTTGAGAATTCAATGCATGCATGTTTATAATTAATTTGTTTATTGTCCAATAAGCATTTCAAAAAATTTTAATTAATTATCCCAAAAATAAAAATTGAATCAAATCAATTTCCTTTAAAACATGTGAAATCCTAGTGTGCAATTTAGATTCAAAAGTAAGGAGAAAATTTATACAAACAAGTGAACCACTCTTGTCTACTTTTGTATCAAAATTTCTGATTTATGTGCTAACAAGGAAAATATGTGACACGTTTCTGTGCAAAAGACTTGAGAAATGCGAATATTATACGTATATGTTTTTTTTTTCTTAAAAATTCAAAGTTGTAAATTCATACAAATTTAGAGATAATATATTTCAAAAAGAAAAGGGATATTTTATTAATAATAGGAATGAGGTCCACCGCATATTGACAAAAGAGTTGCACTTTAGCAGTTATGGAAAACAAAGCTACAGCATATTTACTTACCTTTTATAGGGTTTTGAAGTGATAAATAAGATTACTGCTGTTCCTGAAATCTGATCTCAACGCAATATCGCTGATTTAAGAATGCTTAGGCAATTGATGAAGCAGTACTTTAAGAGTATGATTCTGAAGAGGAAAGCTTTCCTCCCGGTGTATGTTGGACCAAACTCCGACCCCATGAGATTCTTGATCCCACTCCGATTCTTGCACTTCCCAATCTTGAAAGCCCTTCTTCGAAAGGCAGAAGAAGAATATGGGTTCAGCACCACTGGAGGCATTGTTTTGCCTTGTGAGGTTGATTTCTTTAAACATGTTTTGAACTGTCTTCATAAAGATGAGAAGAAGTATGGTCCTTTGGAGGTGAATGAGTTCTTGAAGCTGACTTCCGAAGTGGCTTTGGATTCATATCCATGCAATAATCAGCAGCAACCTAAACTTTTTTCTTGCGACGGACTCGTGATACCTCCTCTCGTGCACAAAACTAGGGTTTGATTTTTTTAATAAAATCGATTAGTATTAATATTGGGTTTGTTTGCAAATAGGGAAATCTCATTATCTCATTGGAACTTTCTATATTTTTTTCAGTTTTACTTTTTAGTTCTCTAGCTATAGGCTTGAGATGAAAAGTCGACAATGTTCGTAATTGGATTGTTCATTTCTTTTTTTTTTAAATGATGTTTAATGGAATTGAAGTCAGTGCTGTTGAAGACGCTGGTGTGGTGTAGCAACTTCTCCATTTTTCTTGTTTTATTTTTTCACTTGCATATATGTAATTCCAATCGTTTTTTAACGAATTTTAAAAGTTAATGATCTTATTAAAAAAAAGAATTCATACTTTTATTTTTCTGAGAATTCGACCGGAAAAAGGTTGTTACAATTAAAATTTAAGATCATAGGCAACATAAGTAGCTATCTATTCTCCAATAGAACAATTGATTTACTGTTGATGTTCTGAAGGAGATTTGAAGTTGTAATCTGGCTTACTTTGTTTAATACGGACATAATTTTTACTTTCTATTTTATATTAAAAATATGTCAATCATATATAATGAGATGTCCCATTTGTCAAAAAGAAAAGAATAAAATGTGATTGTTGATGTGCAAGGATCGATTCGAGTCAAATGACGACTGAGATGATGTGGAGCGTTAATATTAATTCATTAGTTATATGGACCATTGATTATGTAGTGTATAAATATTAATTAATTAAATATGGGAAAAAATCAATTACAAAAGTTAAAAGAGTAGTTGGAGACAGACGGAAGAAACAAATAGTTTGACTGATATGGTTAGCTCTTCACTTGAAGCTGCAGATCAAAGTTGTTCATATCAATTATATATTCCAGATTTTATTTATTTATTTATTTATTTTTAAATGCAAATACAAGACAATTATCATTTTGGTTTACTTTCTTCAAGTCCGCATGTGATTTCCCCTCCCTCCCCCCCCTAAGTTGTACCCTCTTTATCATATTGTTTCATTTTATTTTCTGAAAGAAAAAAGAAAAATTAGATCCCACTATAGAAATATATACTCACATTTAATTTTCATTTAAGAGTGATTATTTTAACTAGTTTTCGTCCATCTGTGTGAAAATATTTTTATAGGTGAGAGGGAGTGTACAAATATATATATATATATATATATATATATTCTAGATGTTTATGTCGTGAATGGGCCACTCCACTCAAGCAAGACTTCTAAAGAGCAATGAATCAATTCACTGAAAGCTTCAAAATCCATGCCAATAGCAGAAGAATTCATCAGAGTCCTCCCAAAGACGTCGATATGTCACTCAGATTATCTTCCTGGGTGCGATGAAGCTACACTAAAGTCTTCCTCGAACCTAGCGGAAGTCACTGGATAAGCTAATTTTTAATGTAAACATCAGTAATAGATGTGCAATCTGCAAACGATAACGTAAATTATGTAGTCATTTCCTCGCATAACGATCTACGAGTGCCTTGGCCTTCTCTGGCGCAAAAAATCGTGCCTGTGCATGATTAAGCAGCCTTAGCTAATTCCTATTCCAACATATACATAACTAGATATTATAAACTATGCGCATCAATATTACCAACGATAGATGCAACATTTCATATATACATATACAGGCAGATCAACCTTGTATGCATCCAGTGTATTGTGCAGCGGAATGCAGGCTATATGCATGAGACTCCTCGGTCAGTGGAGCACAAGTATGTGCGTGTCAGTGTGCATATGAAGCAGTGGAATTAAGTACTCACTTGTATAAACATCCTTTCTGCATCCCCAACATTACCATTTTCTTTCAATATAATTCCCTGCAGAAGCATCACAAGAATGGAATTATATGGAAGTGCTCATCATATGACATTAGGCACAAGAAGCAGACCATTTCCTGTTTCTTATTTCACCGCTTACCATGTCTAGTTGTCTTAGTAGGATGGAGTATGGATATGATCGTCACAAGTGTTGGAACTTGATGAATATTTTTGGGGATTTCGAAAAGAATTATGGAAAATCTAAATTTGACTTTTTGTATTTTCTAGAATGGTAATTAATGTTTTTTTGGGAATTGAAAGGTTATTTTTAGGGCTCTATATGTAACTTGTGTATGAAAATCTGTAGAAGTTGTCATTAGTCTTTCTTTAATATCCACCATGAAGAAAAAGTAGTAGAAAAACGAAAGTTTCTTATGGTCCTGAGTTTGCTCATCATGAAAATAGATGTTTTTTTTTTTTTATTATGATCCAAAATCTAAATTAAGTTTACAGAAGAGAGAAAATCATTAACTACTTAGACAAACAAACTCAGGAACATAAGAAGAATTTTTTTTTTTTGGGTTGGGGGGGGGGGGTGGAAATTGGGTGAGGAAGCTAACCTTCGCAAGGTAACCCCTGAAATCATTAGGGTGACTAGAGATGAGCTGATCATAAACAGATAGAGCATCACTCACATGTCCCCAGTCTGAATAAGCCTTTCCAAGAAGCAATTCAACCTGAAAATGATTTTATATAATTTAAACTTGACACAAACAAAAATATTTGGAACAAGAACATTATGAAGAGGGAAACTCACTCGAATAGGATCAACCTTCACTGAATCAGATTCCATCTCATTGCTATCAACATTAGCATCCATAATACCTGATTTTTCAAATTTCAGGCTTTCACGAGAAGCCAGAAGGACCTGGACAGCCTTCATAAAAGGCATATGAAAAAAGAAAATAAAAAAAGAAACTAAATTCCAATGCTACAAGATATAATTTTCTACTAAACAATGAAAACAAAATACAAGCTAGATTCTAAACTATTGATTTCAGCATTTTTTGTTTACATTGATATATCTGATAATTCTAAATAAGAGAAAGAAATGAGGATTCAGACCACTAAAACCAAACCATCAAAAATTTTCTTCAAATACAGAAAGGAAGCAATAAGCTAAACACATTTGATATGCTTAAAGTATAGCCATGAGGAGTGCTACCAACACTTCCTCATTCACTTCCTTTAACTAAATCCATTAGAGTATATTAGTAAAACCAAAATACTATAGCATCTAAATAGATAATTTCCATTTACGGAATCACCCAGTGCATCCAATAAAAATTCCCAGCATGAGCCTCATGTCATACCTCATATGGCTTCTTAGCAGCCAGCAATGTATTGGTAAGACCACGTAGAACTTCGAAATTGACATTTTTGGATACCTATCACGTGATTCCAATTATCAGTGAACACAGTACAATCAACACCGTATTAAGTTATAAACCTCAGCAAAGAACTTGAATATTATTGTTCCTGCATTAGGTTGCTGCATTCTGGTATGGCGGCGATAGGCTTACATATGACACTTAATCATCAGTTTACATATACATGGGGATCTACCCTAGTGAATTCATGGCAGTACCCCTGCCTTTGTGAAATATATGCTGACCAAGAGTCACATGCCACATCGATAACATTTAGGTAGGGGAAATTGCTGTAGCACTTTGTAGTGATGCTGCCTATGTGGCCTAAGTTTTAGGGAAGTCAATATGTTTATAAAAGCATAACCCCCATTTTTAGGAAGTATGAATTAAAGCGGGCAGTCTTACCAGTTTTTGTTATGAGTTTGAATGGCTTGTGTTCATTTTCTTGTTACTAGAACTCACAATGCAATCAATAAGGTTGATCAAGCTTTCCTTATCCCGCAAATTATATCTTGCACCCTGTCCAGGATGCATTATGGACCAGAATCCAATTAACATGTGTGAGTAGCGGTGACAATATTGTAATATTAAGAAATGTTCATTATGAATAAAGTAAAGGTTCATTGGTTTATTGAAAAATGTACTGAAAACTCATTACAAATAAATTAAAAGTCTGTTAGTTTATTAGAAAAGTTCATTAGTTTATTAAGAAAGGTTTATTATGCATAAAATAAATGTTCATTAGTTTATTGAAAAAAGTTCATTACGAATAAACTAAATGTTTATTAATTTTATTAGTAAAATGTTCATTAGTTTATTTTTATTTCTTTATATATTTAATTGGATGGACAAAAAATGGATATTTATTAATAAATTAATAAACTTTTACTTTATTCATAACAAATCTTCAGTTTTATAACTACGAACATTTCTCAATAAACTAACGAACCTTTAGTTTATTCTTAATGAACCTTTATTAACAAACAAATGAACATTTACTTTATTTGTAATGAACCTTTAGTTTTATAACAAATTACGCTTTTTGAAAAAATTAATGAACATTTACTTTGTTCGTAATGAACTTTTAGTTTATAATAAATGAACATTTCTTAATAAACTAATGAATTTTTTACCTGATGACAGATGAAGAATATTTACAAAAATGTCACCATGTTTTGATAACTGTATAAGTTCGATTTATTTGCAAAATTGGTACTGCCTCTTACACATGTGATGAATTTTGGTTCATAATGCTACATGGACTCGGGTCTATGATATAACAACTCTCCTTATCCATTAACACTCACCCCACTTGCCAGCCCACTGGCCAATATGTACAAGAGCAGTTAAATCTCACATTTGACATTATTATGGACCGCAAATTTGCTGACATTGTTGTACTCTATTTTCTGCTAAGACTTCACATGTTATGACAAAATAGTTAGACACAGAAATTAAAATTGTCAACTACCCAAATTGATTATTGCATATCTAGTATTAATTATTTGAAGCAGCTATAGAAATAAGGTAGAATGTCATAAACCATCGCAGAAATCCTGTATGCAGCAGCACTCCCCTCGAAATCTTTGAGCTCATATTTAACTTCTCCAAGCAAACGGAAAACATCAGGAACAGTTGGTTTCTCCTGCAAATTTCAATTTAATGAATCAGTAGTGTTTCTAAATTACAAAAATTCATTAAAAATGAGGACTATTTAACACATTTGCACGTTGGATAATGTAAACCTTTGATAAGTCCTGAAGCAGAGAGGCAGCTCGAGTATAATCTCCCAGTTCTGCCAAAGTTACTGCAGCTCCCTGCAAGGACTCTTGAATGAATTTCAAATTACTGCACTTAAAAGAACACAAGGCAAACAAGAAAACTAATTCTGTTTCTGGTGATTAAACACCAGGTAATCATAAATAAAAGCAATGATATTCACCGTGCATACATATACATGTACACACAGCAACTAATATTAGTAATGTTTCTATAACTCACTTCAAGTGCAATAGGATCTTTAGAAGAGACTTGAAGTGTTGCCTCGTATTGTTTCAATCGAGTCTGCCACATGAAAGTAAGAATATGTGTTAAAATTTGTAATTCTGTGGGAACTAAAAGCAACAATAGGAACCAGCTTCCAACAAAAGAGCTATCTCTGGCGGTTAGCAGACAAGCCATCATAGGGTTGGTATGAATTAAGGTACAAAATGCCTGCTGACCTTGTGCACAAAGTACAAAAGAAATGTGCACAGAAGTACGTACACCTTTGAATGATTAGCTACCTTAAAAATAACTCTGTAACAAGAGGATATAACTAACTGCCAGATAAAGAATTATCTCTATCATTAGCAGATAATCCATGACTGGTTGGCAAGCTACAGAATTGTAGAGAAACTTGTGTTCAAGTAGAAGTTGATCCTCGTTTCAGTCAGTTAAAATTAAAAAAAAAAAATTGTCATATCAGGAAAAGCAAAAGGAACAATTAAATAACACATTTAGTGGCTATAAATTTTCTTTACACAAACTAGGAAAAGGATGTGGAAAATAAATTGTATATTCTATGTCTCTTAGCAATGGTGACAAAGAACTTCTACTTGCATCCAGGTAAACATTTCCACTGAGCAGATTCCATTTTGACTCTGCTTCTAAATTTTTCTAAACCAATAACTGACCTGAAGAGTAGCTTTCTCTTCTTCTGATAATTTTTTATCAACAGCTGTAACTTCTTCAGGAGGACTATCACTGAAAAGAAGAATACAGTATTAAGATGAAAACAAATCTTACAGAAAAGAGACTACCAAAAATTTTATTATGTGTATAAAACAGTATGAGAGACAACTCAGAAATCAAATGGGCACAGCTAGAAAGAGATGAAAAGAATTAAATCCTATCAAAAGAGACTAAATAAGAAAACCTTTAAGCACTAAAGCATACCTTCCAGAAGGAAGAAAGTCACCAAGAGCAAAAACCAGGCCAAAGACCAGAACAGCTACTCCTACTCCAATCTATTCCTTATCAGACGTTTGAATTAGTGATCACTGTATCTAGAAGCATCATTTAATTGCTAAATGTATAGACAACTACACAACTCTTTTCTACCTTAGTGCCAAGTCCAATTGTCTTCTTGTCAGATTCAACTGGTGCATCATAGTCAATTGGTCCAAATTGTTTAATTTCATCTGCCTTTTTCTGTTCAAGTGCTGACCTGAGCAGTTACAGAAGGAATGTTCATCAGGAAAAGAACTGCAAAAATGATGAAAAGCAAGCTATCTGACCAATCAACTGTCCTTAATGGGAAAATATAACTTAGTCAATAAATGTATCAGGATAAGTAGTCAAGCGGTAAAATCAGATTAAAACGTCTAAGGTGGTTCAAAGTTCAACACCATATGTATGTGTCTCATAGTTCAGGGTCTGTTATGGAATGCCTTGATGAACACTGCAAATGTTTTCTTATTCCAACATTTATTTGAAAGGTCTTTCAACTAGAAATGCAAACTCACTCTAGCTATCTATATTAAATGAAAATTCAAAGAGACGATTTGAAATTAGATAAATCAAGGAATTCTGCATAGTGTCAAAATGCATTCTGCCAACCTATGCATGGAAGCTTTTGTAGATTGCATTTCTTTTAAAGAAAAAAAAACAACAAAGATGTGTGCTTGTGGAGAGCGTAAAAAGCATTCAGATGAGTATTAATTTAATTCAGGTTTAAATTCCAATTAATACGTCAAAACTTTTGTGCTGCTTGCTGAGGAAAATTTCAAAAGAAAGTCACTTCTTTCTAAAGGTTGAACTTCTCATGAAGCAAATCACATATTAGAATAATATATTACTGGATGATAGTCACTCCACTTCTATTCAGACACCCACATACCTGAAGAACTGCAGCAAATTATCCTAATAATTAAAAGCATCAAGAGGGTCAATTCAAAAGATTTCTTTTCCTTCTTTTCACACCAAATGAAATTGATGATCAACTAATTGCATATAGCTCAGATAATTTAAACGTAACTGATCTGCAATGAAAAGGTGGGCATGCAAAAACAACAAAAGAATAGTTCTTTGGACAAATTATAACACATTGGGAAATTGGCAGTTGCTAACCAAAGATACTTTTTAAATATGTCAACTTCGTTGAAGTTTTATTATTTTAGTAAGCATGCCTTTCAAGGACACGGAATAGTATGAAATGCACCTTCTAACTGCTTCCAGCCGTTCCTCAAACTCAATATCTATGGTTTTAGACTTTCTATCAAAACGAGAACTTAAACCAGGTGCCTCTGCAAAGAAAATTTTGGAATATAAATGTGACAAAACCCATAGAAATTTACAAGAGTTCCAACTAGATAGAATGAAATCTTGGAAAAAGAGTTGATGAAACCTGTCCGATGCTACAAGCAATGATTACAGTAAGTATGTTCAATTAAGGAGCATGGCATTTATTCACAATCCAAAAAATTCACATGAATAAACAATTCGCAAAGCGCAAATTGTTCTCCAGATAACAATAAATCAAACGAAAGCGTTGTTTACTTACGAGTAGGGGAAGGGCCTGACTGTTTAGTGGTTGACTTCCTGCACCAGCCAACAACAATCATACAACGACTAACAAAGCAATAAACAGTTTTGTAGCCACCAATGTGATTTGCAAAAGAAATCAGCAGAATTTTCAGGAAATTATGACCTTTGCTGTAACGCCATACCCTTCTCCTCCCTTGAACTGCTAATTCTCTTTGCCTGAATATTTGACAATCAAGAAATATATTCCATAAACTTCCAGAATTCTGAGCAAAAAAAAAAGAAAAAGAAAGCCCACCTTGTTGTCATTAGGATTGTTTCTGGCCCCAAAACCGCGCCTTGGCTTAGAATCAGAGTCAGAGCATTCTACTCGAAATCTGAGAAAGCTATATATGCGACTGCTCAATACTGCCGTTATCGACATCCTCTCTTTTCTCGATTTATTTATTTTTTTGTTTGTTTTTTAATTCTGACTTCAAAGATTTGGTTTTTTTTTTTTCTTTTTTACAAATAATTTGATACCCTTGAAATGTTTTATTTCAAAAGTTCGGATTTTTTCAAAACGTTTGATTCAACTTCGTTGTTAGACCAGAGGGATAAGGTTTGTACTTCTTATCATTTGTTCGCTTATGGAATCTGGACTGTCTGACGTCAGGTCGTCAGTAGTGGATGGACGGGTCGGTCCACCAAAGATCCGTATCATAAATCCTAAGGCCAAATCCAACATCACATAATTTTTTTTTTTCTTTTTATTAAAAAGCGAATAATTCAATTAACAATCTCAAGGGTTATTGTTCTTTGCACTCATGTCCAAAAGTTTCATAATTTTCAACCAAGCATAACCACTGTTGAATCTATTTTAAAAGTACAAAATGTAATTGGATCAGTTCAAACCATCATGTTTAAACAACGATGTGTTATTCTGCGGATAAACAAGAAGAGAAGCTTCATTAAGATCAATGCTTCTAGTTCTAGTAAACAAGTGGTTCAAAATAATTAAGTAGAATCAAATGAAGCAAGCATCTCCATCACATCAAAGACTGTAGTTGGACTTCTGTTAACCTCAGTTAGATACAGATGCCCTCCTGATTCTCCAAAACATCCTACTTTCCTTTCTGATCTTTCCCTTTGTGATTGGAGGCATTGGAATTTTTACCACACTATCAAGTTCTATCTCAAATCTTAGCAACCAATCCCCCCATGCCAAGTGCCAACCCAGTGCAATGCACCTTTCCAGAACACACCTGGACTGAAATAGTAAATCACTGGGCATTGTTACAGAATGTCCTGAGATTCTCCACAAACCTTTTGGCAGAATCATACATTTTGATCTCTCGATGATTTTCTGAGACTTGAGAATCACATATGCATATAATTTTGTAATGGGGTGATATGCTGGAGGATCATATGCAATGTCAATAGCAAAAACAGTCTTGCAGTTAGGTTTGGCCAGTGGCTGATATGGTTTGGTGGTGGGTTAGCAAATTGATGGCTAGGGAAGCTGCTGCATTGCAAGATGACTGTATATAGACTCCTTCATCGTCCTGAAAGAAAGAAGAAAGAGACGGTTGTGGAGCAGCATCGACAAGACAGAATATAGAATATGTAGAGGACGGTCATTGCGTAACAAGATGAAAAGCCGAAGCCGAGGAACATGTCAATTACATAAAAACAGAAAGCAAGACAGAGCGCAGGCCGTTGGGTTACAGAAAATAGGCCATGTAATTCTCAGATTGAATGCAAAAGATACGAGTTTTGGTATCATTTACCATTCTTCCACGCAATAGAAAAGAATCAAGTGCTTTATTTTCTGTAAAACCCATAAGAAAAGCCCAAATGTAAGCGCGCGCACACAGATAAGATTCTAAATTTCATCAATTGCTCAGCCCATAGTTTATTCACTCCACCAACAAACCCTATGAGAAGAGAGAACTGAGGTCTTTCATAATTTGGCATCACTATCTTATAAACTAAACTCGGCTGAAACGAATTAATGGTGCCCAAATAATTTTGCATATGTAGATACTAAAATTTTATTTTGTATTAAATTTGTACCATTATAATAAACTCCAATCAAATACCTTCCGCACTTGCATATTTCGATAAATTACCATTATAATAAAAATCATAATTTTCCTCACCAGCACGCTCTAAATAAGACAGAGGAAAAGCTTGAACAACTCAGAATTTCTGATAGAAGAATTAAAAAGACGAGGTAACATTTCTTCAATCAGGAAGGAGGCTTAGTGGCACTGGTAACAGCGTTCCAAATCTGACCAATACCACCAACAACGTGAGGCCAAAGAGTTTGAATCCCCCTAAGAGCACCACCAGAAGCAATTCCGATTGCAAAAGTTTCAACATAGCCTGGCTTAGAGTCCAGCTTCATATCAAGAATGGCCACTCTGTTGTGGACTACATCGACCTTTTTCAAGGTCTCGGAGACCAACTTGTCTTTCTTGTTCTTATTGGTAGCAGAAATAACCCTAGAGAGCACATTCTGGAGATCTTCAATTACCTTGACGGAAGCTTCTTGAGACTCGAGGCCTTGAGATTGGTAGTGCGAAATCAGTTCTTGCGGTGTCGGAGGCTTCTTCTTTATGGGTTTCTTGCTGTCCTGGGTTGGTATGGATGGCTGTTCCATTTTATGTTTCTGTTTATCCCAAAATGAAAGACAGGACTTTTGCAGAAGAAAAATGAAACCCTAATAATCCCAAATGAGGATTATAAAGTTCTTGGATTATACGTGTTAAACAAGTCTTATGGACCAAAGAGTTCAGACGTGCCAAGCCCAAAAAATACGCTGGTTTTTCAAAAAATAAAAAATTCGATAAATAGCGTTAACCACATTTCCTTAATCAACTTCTCATCGGCCCTAACACAGATACTTTTTTTTTTTTTTCTTTCATTTCAACTCCAAATTGCAACTTCCAGTCACTCTTCAAAAACCTTAAATCCTAACTTTCCAGCATTCAATCTCCCAAAACCTAAACGGTTAACTTTGCTTTCATCATTTATGCTTCAGTTGACCAAGTTCACATACCATGGTAAAAAATTTTTGTTCAATTCAAAAAAAAAAAAATGATATTTTTTTATTTTTAAATATAGATTAAAAATTTTATTAATTTGTATAGCCACTACTTATCTTTGTGCATGTATGCTTATATTTATTTTTAATTATTATTTAATTAATTTAATTATTAAAGCAATAGTTGTATTAATTAACTTACTTACTAAAGTAAATATTGGCTAAACCTTAATTACTAAAAGAAATATATAAATTTATATTTAATTAACTTAATTAAATTTATTTACCATGGTAAATATTGGATAAATTTTTGGTAATTTTTAGTTGAAATATTTATTAGATTAGGGTAAAATTTAGATAAATCTTATGTAACTTCAATTTTTACTAATTTTCTAGTAAATCTTGAGTGAATTTCTAGTAAACCATGAGTAAATTTTGGATAAATTTCGGATAAATTTTTGATAAATTTTGAGTAATTTCAACTTTTACTAATTTTCTAATAAACTTTAAGTAAATATTTGATAAATCTTGAATAAATTTTGAGTAAATCTTGGATAAATTCAATTTTCATTAATTTTCAAATAAATTTTAGGTAAAAATTGAGTAAATTTTGGATAAATATTTAGTAAATCTTGGATAGCATCAACTTTGATTAATTTTTTGGTAAATTTTAGGTAAATATTGAGTAAATTTTAGATAAATTTTGAATAAATTTTAGATAAACCTTGGTAAATCTTATTTAACTTTAACTTTTATTATTTTTCCGGTCAATATTGATTAAATATTGTGTATATCTTGGAAAAATCTTATGAGTTGGCTTATCACTCCTCGAGCAATTTTTCCCCACGATATTATCGCGATTAAATCTGAAATAATTCTCTTATATTTTTAGATCTTATTCAAAGTCATTTTACTCATTTTTTACATTTCCAATATATGTGACCCATTAGATTTCACCGCGATTTTATTGCGATTCGATCCGAAATAATTTTTTCATATTTTTGGATCTCATCCAAATTCATTTTACTCATTATTTACATCTCTAATACGTGTGACCTATTAAGTTCTCGATTATGTTGACCACTTAAATTATCAATTAATTTAAGTAAGAAATGAATGATATCTAACAACACATTATGACCCCCAATTGACAGAACTCCAACTTTTATTAATTTTCTAGTAAATTTTGGATAAATTTCAGATAAATTTTGAATAAATTTTTATTAAACATTAAGTTTCAACATTTTTTAATATTTTTAGACATTTTTTTATAATTTTTGAAAAAAAAACTTTAACCTTTTTGAAAAAAATTAGGAAATTGTATTTTTGTAAATATTTAAACACATGAAAATTCCTTTATTATTTATTTATTTTTGGTAAAATTTGAAATACAAATTTATTATACGTCTCAAGTTCACGGCATTGAAATGAAAAGAGTTCAGAGTAAAGAAAGGCTACTGTTCAGTTCAATCACTGAATTTTTTCTCTACCAAAAATACACTGCTCAAAACATCATGATTATGATTTTTAATTTCCATTAAACTGCGAAAGAGTATTCTTATGACATGAAACATACTTGTGGTTACATAATGGTGAAGAGAATCATAGCAAAAACTAATTAAATATTCCTGCTGCAACCTTGTTCATCTCTAACATAAAAATTAAATGTCAAAAAACTTTCTGCTATTTCTTCAGAATTGCAGTGTGGTTGCAAGTCACTGGTCAAAAAACAACACTGTATCCACTAAGCACTTGAATCAAACAGTTTTCTATTACATTCTTTTATTTGGCTTCAGAAACAGACATTCATTATCATTAGTAATTTGGCACCCTTGATGTACATCAAATACCTATCTGTATATTTGCAAACTATCTACAGATTCAAGGATTAATCGGTGCTGTATATTCTCACTAATCCGCACTAGACATGGACAACTCTTCAAAGGAAAACAGGAGCCATGACTAGCGTGATCGTTGCTAACATTTTTATAAGGACATGGATTGAAGGTCCAGCTGTATCTTTGAACGGGTCACCAACACTGCACACCATTCAAACAATACCAAAATTATCTCAAACGATTTGGAAATTGATAAACAATGGGAAACAATAAACAAGCTCATGTTTTCAAGATTCTAGCGAAAATAGCCAGGCAGACATATTATTGCTACTTTTTAAGTAGTCATCTCCCCAAAACATTACAAAGGGGAGAAAAGATTTTTAATTCACTACAACTGACATAAGACGAGGTTGACAGGAGCAACAGCAGCAGTACTGGAGATTATTTCACATTGAAATAGAATAAAGCAATTAGCCAAAAAAAAAAACATCTGACACGATTGGCAGAAATATGGCAGAAACCATATAGAATGAGAATCATTTCAGATGCAAAAAGGTGTCCCTACTTTGTGCCTTTTTCTTCATTAACTGGTAATGCGCACACAGGCACAGGAAAGAAATCTCAAGGTCTTCAATCATCATGGTCCTTGTTTTCAACAGCCCAAAGAAACATTAATTTCTCCTAGTGGAGGAGACTATTCTAATTCTGATTACTTTTCTGATTTCAAACTTCTATTTCAAACTCTACCAGTGCCAGTAGGATTCCCGTATGTTCAAAGCAACATGAAACAATAAAGGCTAAAATAACACCAGACAATGATAGACTTACGTATCTCCAGTAACTGCGGCTTTATGACAATCACTACCCTTGCCTCCAAGAGCCCCAGTCTCAATATACTTCTTTGCATTATCCCAAGCACCGCCTGCTGTGTTTAGGAAAAGAGCCATAAGAATGCCAGTAACAGTTCCAAACATTAGCATAGCAGCCACAACTTTAGCCCCAAGTAGAGGATGTCCGGTATAGTACCCCAAAATCCGGAACAGAAAACCTACAAGTAATAGAAGGAAAAATTCATTAATGTCATTTGACCCAACATGCATGCATGATTGAGATAGAACAACTAATTACATGAGAAGTCAGAGGAAATGAAGTAATTAAGTCCTCAAGTTGCAAGGAATTCTGGCAATATAATTGACTGCTAAGTTCATACGCGAAATAACTGCAGATAATGGAAACAAGGCTTCGAACTTATGAATCTATTCCCTGTTTTTATTTTTAAGTCAGTGGTTAGTCCTTTAATTTTGAAAGATGAAAGAATGCAAAAAAAAAAAAAAGCCTAAAAAGAGTACATGAATGATAAGACCAACAGCACAATAAGATAATACATATTTAAAAAAGAAAAGGCTTTCTATGCACAATTTATGATGTTAGATCCAACAGATTCATGCATGACAAACACATGTAACCTTCTTCATATTGCACCCACAGATGGAGAAACTACCATTCAGTTCAATTTCATCTATATCGAATCTTAATATCAGAAAAGCTTATATAGTCATGATTCAATTCAGGTGCACTGACTTTTGATTGATTTATCATTTTTCAGATCTGATTAGAACAATGGAGAAGTAGGAAGACTTTGGCGGCAATTCATTGTGGTATCTAGAATATCTATATCCCAGGACATAAAATATGAATAATGAAACACGAGGAAGAGTATACCCTGTAGTGACCATAGCAGTTCCCCTTATCGACTACTTATCATCATAATGAACATTCCATTTAAAAACTTCAAAAAAAAAACAAAACTACTGGCCAGGATAATTATATAACGCTGGTTCGACAAGACCAGACGGTTACCTTTTTTATCATATCTATATCCTCTTCTGAAAAATGAAGACTAAGAGAAGACAGGAGTTTCGTGGAAAATAGAAAAGCCTTTAAACCGATGATGTTTTAATATGGGTTAAAGTTCCAGTGCTTTGTAATGGTTATTCCAAAAAATAAAAAGAAAAGATATTAGAATTTAGATTAACTGAGACAACAACAAGGTAATATAGCACTACTTTCAAAACCAATATAAGCTCCCATAAGATATCAGTGGAAAAAAAAAATTAAAATAGAGAAAACGAGTAACATAATGATTAACCCACCAGTCGCTATAGGGGAAATTATAGCCAAAGCACCAGGTTTTATCATCTCCCTCAAAGATGCAGATGCCACAATTGCCACACATCGACCATAATCTGGCTTCTCCTTGTAATCCTGACATGAGAATGTTTAAAAAACGCACCATTTGGAAGAAGAGTAAAAGTGAAGAAATGCAGAAAATTCTAAGATGCCCAGGTGTAAGAGAAAATAAATTAATAATGCAACCTCTTACAACCATGAATTCTGACTGCAATCTTACATACTTGTGAGTGGATATATGCACTAACGAATACTGACCATTATACCAGGCCTTTCAATAAATTGCCGCCTTACTTCATTAACAACCTCCTGAGCAGTTCGACCAACAGCTGAGCAGGCCCATGCACTGAACAAGAAAATAAGCATGGAGCCCAACAATCCACCGACAAATACTTCAGGAATGGCAATATCAACCTGACAGAGGATAGAATGTAATACAATAAGAAGGGCCCAAAAGCATTGAAGATAATGATAACTAAGGAAAAGTACAGCTAAGTTACCTGATTAAAAGGTTCATTTGCAAACGCAGCAACCTCATCCATGTAAGCACTAAATAGAAGAAAAGATGCAAGTGCTGCAGATCCAATAGCAAAACCTTTGGTTGTAGCTTTTGTAGTGTTCCCCACAGCATCAAGTACATCGGTGATCTCTCGGACACTTTCAGGCTGTATGAGACAAATGATACAAGCATATGGTGAAAAAAAAAGCATAATCATAAGTGGGAATTTTGGTTGGGGGGTGGAGGGGGACAGAAAAAATGACCGTAAAGTACTTACAACTTATATTTTATATCCAACTCTTAATAATGGACAAATTAGTAATTTAAGAACAAGAGTTTTATTTGATATTTGACTTTTAATAATGAACGAATTAGTAATTTAAGAATAAAAGTTCTATTTGATATTTGACTCTTAATAATGAACGAATTAGTAATTTATGAACAAAAATTCTATTAATATTGAAATGACTATCTCTATTTTATATATAACTCTTAATATTTAAGACATACGCCCCTATCTCAAATATTAGTGGCATTAGGACTTTATTTATGAACAAGAGTTCTATTAATATTGAAATGGAGTTAGTTTATTAACACTGTTGTGGAATTATAATTCTATATTTAGCTCATACATTAATTAGTTAATTAAATATATATATATATATATGAAAATCAAATAGTGATTAACAACAAAATCCAATATTTATTCATCATGGACAAGACACATTAATGAAAACCATAATATCAAATAAAAATGGAAATAAGGGGGACATACTAAATTACCGTAAAATATTTACTACTTTTATTTTATTCTTAATAATGGACAAATTAGTAATTTGTAAACAAAAGTTCTATTAATATTGAAATAACTACCTCTATTTTATATATAACTCTTAATATTTGAAATAAACATGCGCCTCCATCCCAAATATTAGTGGCGTTAGGACTTTATCTATGAACAAGAGTTCTATTAATATTGAAATGGAGATAGTTTATCAATATTGTTGTGACATTATAATTCTATATTTAGCTCAAGTATTAACATTACAAATAAAATAAAACAAATTAATTAATAAAAAAGAAAAACTATATAAAAACCAAATGGTGATTAATGACAAGTTCAATATCTAATAATTACATGCAAGACACGTTAATGAAAAACTAGTCAAAATAAAGAAGGAAAAAAACATGTTATCTCCAGATTGACCCAAATTTTGACAAAGAAAATGACAATCAACTGTTACCTGTTGACTCATCTCCACAATTCCACCAGCATTGTCCGCTATAGGACCAAACATGTCCATTGTAAGAACATAGGCAGCAGTGCTGAGCATTCCCATTGTCGCTACAGCAGTACCAAACAAACCACCAGTGGGCTTACCAGCTTCATCCACCAGACCTGAGGTGTGACCCAACCAAAAAGCTGAAACAATAGATATACTAATGACAAGAACAGGAAGAGCCGTTGATTCCAGGCCCAAACTGACTCCGGCAATTATGTTGGTCCCATGACCAGTGGAGCTCGCAAGAGCTAATGTGCGCACAGGCTCATGCTTGTAGTCAGTATAGTACTTGGTGATCCAAACAAAAACATAAGCTGTGATGATACCAACCAATCCACACAAGGCAAAATTAAACCATGCTGAAGGCGCTTGTTCCGTATAAAGCATCCAACGGGTAGACTGTGCAGTACACAAAACACAAGCAACATAATATATTAAAATTCAAACACATCAAAATAAGAAAAGCACAGGCCTTAATTCTTTATCCAGTCTGGATAAGGAGGCATGTAAACAATTAATTAAAAAATAATTATTATGAAGATAAATAAAACTTCAGCTGCATTTAACAATGGAATAGAACTCTACAAGACATATTACCGCAACAAATGTGACAACTGCCAAAACTATTGTAACAGAGTATCCTTTCTGAAGGATTGCCATTGGATCCTCTATCTGAGACATCACACTAGCATCACGAGTGCCCCTGATTGAAAATATTCCAATTGAAGATATAACCAGGTCAAAGGAATGAATAACAAGAGGAAACAAGATGAAGCCAGAAGGATCTGCAAGAAAATGAGCATGCATTAAGTCCACTACAAAGACAGATGGACCTACTGGAACAAAAGTTTATCTAAGTATTAGTAAGAACATCACAAAATGCAGATGACTCAAGGTGTAAATCATGCTGTACTAATAGTTCAGTAGGTCAAAGATGTAAGACATTCATCATATGACAAGTGAGTGATATCATACTCTTCCATGTTTCATCCATGAACAATTGTTGCTAAGCTCATGGAGAAGTATCATGGAAAAAAAAAATATAGATACTTGCCCTCAATTTTGCAGCGCTGAGCCATAGTTCCCCCAAGTATCATAGCACTGATTATTTCAGCAGCAATACTTTCAAAAAGATCAGCACCTCGAGCAGCACAATCACCCACATTGTCTCCAACCTTTTAATGGAATAATTAATGGATTCAGTACTGCAAATATATATGATAAACACTTTTTTTATTATTTCTTCAAACCAAAATTCATCAAACTGTAATTAGAACGCCATTGAAACAAGTCCACAACATTGGCAAGGCAAATAAAGTAAGGGATAGATACCAAATCTGCAATGACAGCAGGATTTCTAGGATCATCTTCAGGTATTCCCTGCTCTACTTTCCCAACAAGGTCAGCCCCAACATCAGCTGCTTTGGTGTATATCCCACCACCTAACTGAGCAAACAGGGCAACAAAGGAAGCACCAAAGCCATATCCCACTAGAAGAAGAGGCACTGGAAAAGAAAAAAGTGAAAATCAATCAAAATAGCTCATAAACAACTAGAACAAAAGGTTAATGGTGCTTCACAACACACCGTCCAAGATAGTCAAAATAGAAAATGCATATGCAGTCAAAAAGCTAAAAATGTGTTGCTAGTTTGTGTAACCACAAATTCTGTGAAGTCATCATAATTAAACATCCCACACTGCTTCCACCAAATCAGTATACTTGAAAGATTAACTTGCTTCCAGCAGTATCAAATTTTTCCACATCTAGCAAAAGAAATGTGCACCAACTACATACAAATGGTAAAATCCTAATTCAAATTAAAAAAAAAAATAGAAAACATGTACCCATCTTGAGAATGAGCACTAGAAAAATCAAAACACATATAGTATAGACTGTAAAATGCATATAAAGTTGTTTACTTCAATGGGCTAAAGTTCATCATGAAGAAATAATAAAGAAAGGAAGCTGTTACATACAATCAGTAACCTTCATTGAACCTGGAGAATCCACGCCCAAACAAACATAAAAGATAGCATAAAGGATGGCTATACCAATTACAGCCATACCAACAACCACCAAGGCAGATAAACCACCAGCACGTACAGCAACCTGCACATTATATTTTCCAGTTACAATATAATCCTCCAACTGTTAAGAAAACAATGGACTGTACAAGGAAACCTGCAATGCCTCTCTAGCTGACCGCCTTGCAGCACTAGCAACTCTAACATTTGCACGAACCGATACCCACATCCCAACATAACCAGCTATACCAGAACATAAGGCTCCCAAAAGGAAAGCAGCAACAGTGATATATGCAGATGTCGACCTGTATGAACAGAAACAGAATAATTGACATCATGGATTAAAGCATACGCATTATGCCACTCAACTGATTTTGATGGATCTAATCACCTCCCCAGCCCAGAAGATTCTTGTTGAGGAGTTGTACTACGGATCAAATATATGCAGAGGATAACCACAGCAAGCAACATTGCCATGTTTGAGATGGTCCCATACTGGGTCCTGAAGAAACCTTCAGCCCCATCACGTATTGCGTCTGATATCTAGCAAATAAGATAACAAGTCAGAACAAGAATCCAGCAAGCCTCAAAATTGTAATTCCAGTTATCAAGGATTGAAAAAATCAACAAAAAGACTATAATTCAAAGTAATAGATAAAACTGAGTCATACAGACAGAAAGTAAAACTAATAAATGGTTGAGAAATGATACACACTGTGAAAGCTTTTTGGACGTCATTCTCTTTTTGATCCTAAAATTTCATCTAAACTTATTATAAGGCTATCGAGTACCCTGTCCAAGCTTAAAAAAAAAAACACAGAGATCCAGAAATCTCATCTGAAGTTCTTCCAAACTAGATAGGATACATTAAATGATATAAAGAACTGGGATCCTGGGATCAACCCAGATTGAGTATTTATAATGAATTCAGTAATCAATCTTAGGACAATCACATTAGAGATGTACCTGAGCCATTTCAGGAGGTCCCTCATCCTTTGATAGCACCCACTTGGTAAGATATACTGACAAAAGGAAGCTGATGATGCAAATCGTAAAGACAAACACAATGATTGGAGAAGTACTTGCTCCAATATAAAAGATTACTCCCAAACCCAAAAGCAAAAGTATAAAGAGAGCCCGGACATTTATTCCCATGAAAACTCGAACAATCTGTCGAAAGAAAATTTTGATTGTGATATTGAAAGAGAATAAGAATCATAAAGGCAAGGAGAAAATGATACCACTGCCAATACATGTGCATTGGCAGTTCCAAACATGCTATGGGTGAAAAGGTCAGATGTCCATGCAATGGCCACAATGATCCAGGCAAAGATCATAGTCTAAAATTTCAAATCTAAAAAAGATCATCCACCAGAAACAGCAAAATAACTATAGTATTATAGATACAATTAAACTGTTCCTGGTAGTGGTGGTGGCAAAACAGAAAGGAATTGGAAAAGCTTTGTTTTGCTACTCCCAATGAGTAAGGTAATAAATATAGTACAGAGTAATAATTGCATTAAAAAAAACAGCAATTGTATTGTTTCAAGGGAACATTCACTTGTTATCTCCATCAGTTATATTCAGATCCATAAAAATAATGAGATTCTCAAGATTAAGTCCACTCAGAAGAAGAAACTGAAACAACCCCAACAGAAAACCTGTCTATTGCCTGACTGTAGCTATGTTAAAATTATTTAGCAAATTTGCCAAAATGAGTCATTGTGAGAACAATTATGTTTGCAGCATGAAGAGAGTAGCAAGATAATAAATAAAAACGCTGCAGATAACCATAGTGCACACACATCCATGCCCCATTTTCTTGATATATTCCTTTAGCAACTAAATATATATTTATAATGAATGAAATGAATCCAAATGAAAAGGTGAACATTAATTACTCACAAATGGAGTATAAGGTTTACTACGCATATTGGGGAAAATCCTTGGCCTCTCTGGGTATGGTCCCAAATTGCCGCCCTCAACATCATCATCTATCATCATTGTATGTGAGGAATTCACCCGTCGGGCTACAGGAAAGGAGATATAGTCGCCGCCTTGGGGCAGTTCGCCCCCTGAACTGGGTCGCTGAATTTTGAATGCTCTAAGAAGTACAGTGAAAGACTAGTGTTTCACTTCAAGACAAGAAACCACCAAAGTTCTTCTGATGGGCTGCAAAACCAAGAACTGAGCAAGACTTTCCGGCTTCAACAACAACAGAGGACCCTAAAAACCAATAAATATTCACAATTTAATGCAGTTTCCACTGTGCACACATGACCTAAAGGTTGTAGAAAACTTATAAGACCATAATCAGAATCATGATTCATGGATAGCTTGAGTTCTCTAATCCAAAGTATTTAGTGCGGTCACACTGACTCAAGTTTGGTCAATAGAAACAAAATATAATTAATCTTTGATTCAGCAAATTCAACTCCAGATATTTGCTAAAGATTCAAAAACAAGCACGGAAAGCAAAGTCCATTGACAAAAATAATTGGTCAATAGAAACAAAATATAATTAATCTTTGATTCAGCAAATTCAACTCCAGATATTTGCTAAAGATTCAAAAACAACCACGGAAAGCAAAGTCCATTGACAAAAATAAGTACTTCTTTCCCAGTGAAAATAGAAACAGAGCCCCAGTACGTATGAGTTTCCTCGATTAGACCACACGCAGTTAATCCCTGGCCTCAATAAAGGGGAAGGGCGGCAGCAAGTGACAGCAAGGTTTAAAACTTTAAAACATCATCTCATAATGTACGCATTCCCGGCAAGAAATGTGCTACATTGGTGCCATGCATGGAACCGAAAAAAGGAATAATTCCCACATTTTGGAATCAACAGCCTTAGCCAGTTCAAGATTAAAAGCTTGATCTAGATTAAAATAGAAATATAAATATAACATCAGGAGAGAGGTTAATTATAAACCTGATAATTTTTCGCATAGTGCTACCACTTGAGCAAAACTAGCTTTAACCTAGAGCTCCGGTGATGCCAATGGATTTATGGTTGTGCAACAAACTTGCAGCAATAGCCGCAATAATTCTCAGCCTAATTTAAGGAAATCATACACGCACGTTAAGAATCGGGGACAAATTATGTTTTATCAAATATAAAAGTGGACATAATAGGTCGTTCCTAAGCAGAATCCTTCAATTCATTCCACATTTTCACAGCAACCAAACAGAATACAGTTCTCATTCTCGTTAGCACAAAGAAATAGAAGTGGATATAAAAACCCTAAGATCTGACTCAAATGCGTACAGACATTCTAAGTGTTGTATATAATCCCCAAAAACACAAACAAAAATCTAGAGACACATAGGAAGAAAAAATTCGCAGTGGTGTAGTGCGATATCAATTGAAGAGAAGGACGAAAAGGAAGATCTGGATATAAATGTATGGATATGACCAAAAGAGAGAGAGAGAGTACCGTTAAGGCGTTAAAGGAATAGTGAGAAGAGATGCAAGTGCCATTTAGAGAAGAATGCTGTACTTCTGGATGGGCTCTGTTCCTTGTTTTATTTATCTGTCTTTCGTCACTGCAAGATCGATTGCAGACCTCTGAGAGAGAGAAAACAAAACAGAAAGAATGGAGTTTCTTCCTAAAACTGGGCTCGGGAAGCAGGTGAGTTGACTGAGAGTTTTCAATTTTGCCGTTTTCTTTTAAAACAACAATAAGTAAGAGAATATTTTGGTGAGATGAAGATCTGTTATGGAGAGAGATCAGTAATCGAGTAATTGTGTATTTCAGTAAGCAAGTATAGTTGAAACTTGAAATTAAAGAGAGATGCGATTAAGGACCAAAAATAAAAAGAGAAAAAAAACAGAGACGCGATTCCATATTCCCAGCCCGCGTGTTACAGTGTCTTGTCAGCTTGACCAATAACAATTTGACATGTAACCCATTTATGTTGGCCTTTTTTTTTTTTTTTAATGCTCGGAATTACATTTTCATTTTTTAGTTGGCGAAAATGACATTTCTTTTTTCCTTTTTTTTTTTTTTGGGTTACAAAGTCTTTAGTTTTATATCGTTAGAATATAGTGTTTTAAGTAAAATGACAATTCTTTAAATAGTCGAAGAGAACAATAAAATACGTCAAACAATTTTTATATTTTGCGTTTAAATTTTTCTCCATGTTGCTATTTATAAATTATTTTTATTGAATGTCATAAGATTTTCTAAAACTCATAATAATAATAATAAAGTACATAAGAGAATATGAAGGGATGTAATCCAATAGTTCATAAAGCACGATTTCTCCAGTTTATAATAAAAAGGAAAAGAGTGCAATCAAACTATTTGGACCTATCTATGATGTGATGATGTGCAGTGGTATACGAATAAAAGGAAACAAAGTGTGTGAATGCAAAAATAAAAAGTAAACAGATTTTGATGATTTGTGTGCATGGGGATATAATGTATTCATGTTAGCAATAGGGGCACTTCTGTTTTTTTTTCTCTTTTTTTTTTCCTCTCAGAGGAATAGGGGAACTTTTGTTTTAGAGTAATTCTAAAAGGAACTCAACTCAATAACCCCCCCCTCTAGTCTTCGACACCTTGAAAAAAAAAAGCCTTTTTAACACATACCTGCATAACACGATGCAAATCAAATAAAACTACAACTATTACCTTTTCCATTAAAAATCCTGGTATTTACAAATTTATTATTTACAGCATCATGAAACTTCACAGTTGATTAGTGGGAATGGCCCTTCCATGAACTTGGCAGCGAATTCCTCGTCGTTTTTTATCCAGCATTTCCTTTAAGCTACACTCCACACTCCTTCCCCTCAGCACCCACAATCTGGGTTTTATCTTCTTTTCCAATTAATAGCTAAAAATCTATGCAGTGTCTTCTCAGTGCTTGCACCAAAAATCTCAGGACACCCGACCAGTATCTTTCCCACAGTTTCCTGATCAAATCCTAGATCCTTCAAAATATGAAGCCACCTGCACATTGCAGTAATTGCATTTTACATTATACATGTAACCAATTATGTAAATTAAGAGCACAATAGAGTTTTGAAGGCAAGATGAGCCATCCTAGATAACCAACAGTGTGCCTATAATCAAAACTATATTGCAACATACAACATGCATCCACTATCTGCACAGAATTACAAAAATAATTATTGTCAAAAACACAACATACCTGGATAAACTCTTCAGGTTTCTTCAGCAGTAATTGAGGACTTTTAGCAATAACACGTCCCAACTTCTTGTTTCTAACACCTAATACTCCAAAATTTTCCACCATCACCTTCAGCTTGCTAGTTGAACATCCCAATAGATGAGGCCAGCTTCTGATTGCTTTGTCAATGCTCACTTTTGGTACCTGATAATATAAGACATAATTGCATATTTGATGTGATAGCTACATATTTTAAAGAAAAAAAAAAAGAATAAAAAGTAACATGAAAGCACCACTTTTCTAAAATCTCAATCAAATCCCTGTGTGAATGGTTGCAAGCTAAAAGGGCGTTATAATTCTGGTAAAGTCTAAAATTATAGCAATCATAGGCTTAATCCAAATTAGTCTAGCATATGATGATGTGTGTATACAAGTATATTGAACCGATCAATAAGTATAGCCAAGTGATGTTGCCAGGTATAAAATTGTCATGCACAAGACATAATCTTTTCGAAATAATGAACCTTCTCAATATCACACAAGGAAAGAATCTCCTTGTAATTATCTTGAATGCTCGTTGAGACTCGAGAGGATCCATGGATATTTTATTAGCATTTTGCCAAAATCTTCATCAACAGCACCAACCTGAAAACAATGCATGTGAAGATATATCACAAGCAGGCAAGATCAACAAAATGATGAAATAGAATCCATCCAGTAGAGCCTCCCCCCTTCCACCCACCTATACAAAGAAAAGAGCAACACACAAGAGGCAAATCAAATAAAGACAAGAATAACTTGTTTCACGATTGAGAAGTTACCTTTTCAAGACACAAGTTTTCTTTTAATACCATTAATGCCGCCTAAGATAATGGGAGGGAATAATAGGAATATGCTACCGATATGTTCCTTGGGGACTGCAATAGTTTCAAGATATTCCACCATAAGCTTCTAAGTGTGCATCTAATGGCAACACAATAATATGTGGAAATGATTCAACTAAATATCAAAAGGGGATATCAAAAAGGGGCATCACAAGTGCCAAGCATATCCGGACCTCCACATCTTGCCTCAATCTACACCAAGAAATGAGGGGTTCCTCTTAATAGATTAAGTATTAAAATAACAAAAGCTATGTAGTTTCAAATTGCAAAATCGGAAAAAGACACAGACATATTAAAAGCTTCTCAAAAAATGAAAACGTCTGTTGCAAATCCTCATCAATAGGTATAGATAAGTGCAACATCATATGCCGAGCTTTTTTTTCCAAGTAGTCTTCTATCATCACTGCAGAAAAGAACAGTTCCTTCATATACTTAACCTAAAAGCAGATATAAAATAAGAAACAGCTCCAGATAAAAATAAATAAATAAACAAAGAAGAATTGAACATAGACACGTGTTCCTTGATTATGTCATAAAATGATTTAGATTTCCGAGGAACATAGCAGAACTATGGTTTAACACAAGTAAATATCACATCGAAATATATTCTGGATTCTTATTCTACATAATTTCCAGTGTAAATGTTTTTTCAGTAGCACATTCCGTTAAAAGAAGCAAGAAGATACCAAAAGTATAATGAGAAAGCGACATTCGGACACTTAATATCGCACCATGTAGGTTACAAATGAAACTAATGTTAAGTTCATTTCAAAAAAAAAAAAAAAGTTGAATTGACAAATTGAGAAAAAAGCAAGTTAAAAGAAAAGGAGAAATTGTAGATAAGAAGTTTGAAGGCAAACCTTGAGAATGAGACCTAGGAGAGACTCAGTGGATAGGTATCGGGCAGCATTGCTAGCGGAAGACAGAGTTAGCCCAAGACTTTCTTAAAAAGCAATCTTACCGCTATCCCCTTTCTCCTTGGCCATATAAATCACCTTGTCCTTAAACCCCAAGTCACCAGATTCCTTTGCAAAATCAGTATCGCTTTTCAGGTATTCCACTCTTCCAAATCATTGACACTATCAAAAGCATGAGAGCGTACGTGGGACAATTTGCAATTTGAAGCAATGGAATCGGAATCCTCGGTGGTTGTCGAAGGAACTGGAAAATGGCTTGTTGGGTATCTTTGAGTTGTTCAGGTTGTTGATGTTGAGTTGGTGGGGTTTGGGCAATGGGGAAATTGATTTCTGAGGAATTGAGATGTGTGCTGGAGAGGAAAGGAAGGGGATTGGTAAGAAAAGAGGAGTTGAAAACGGAACAGGGAAAAAGAAGGAGAATTTGGGAAAGGGAATGAAAGATATGTGGGGATTGAGGGGGATTTGATCATCATAGTTGACAAGTGAAGTAAAACATACCTACATAGATACAAAAACCCTATCTAATTCTTGCTCACCTTAAACCCTCTCATACCAGAGGGCATAGCAGAATGAAGCATGCGCCCTTCAATGTCGTTTAGACCATTGGGGTAGGGGGTGTCGTTTTTACTTATATTTCCACTCTGCGTTAGGAGTCCATCGTTACAGTTGAAACTTCTCTATAGATTTTTTTTTTTTTTAAAGGAATGAATAATAACAGTTAAAATTCAAATTTGAGACTTCTTAATGTGTAAAAAAAAAAAACTTAAAAAAGTGTATATTAAACATTATCATAAAATTATTTTTTTGAAAAATTTAAATAATTGATTTTCATATATATTTTAAATAATATAATAAATTTATATATACACATAAATATTCGAGAACAAATTTTAACTACTTATAAGATAATATTCATAACTTTTCTACTTAATTTAGGTATTCACTATCTCTTTTATTTTTTTTCCTATAGTCTTTCCCGATACATAAACAATCTAATAATGGAATATTATTATATCTACTTGACTGATACTACAAACATAAACTAAATTAATTGTAATAACATAATTTTTTTATTAAAAAAAATTGAATAATGACTCTGAAATACCTTGTTTTGAATTTTATAAATAAGAAAATATCCCTATTATGTACTCATTGTTAACCTTAACATACTAATTACAATTAGTTTTTAGATTTTCATTGAATGACTGAATTATCTTTGATAAAAATCATATGTTGATATTCAATGTTAATTTAATACCAAACACCCTATATGCATATATCATGGTTTATGTACTTCAAATATGTTCAATAAATTCAATAAAATATTTTCAGAAAAAAAAGTTTGAAATGGCATATTAAGATATTAAATTGATCATTGGAACTTTGGAAGATATGTAAAAAAGCTATGAAAATGGCGCCGTCTGTGGGAATCGAACCCACGACCACATGGTTAAAAGCCATGCGCTCTACCGGCTGAGCTAAGACGGCTGACCGTTGGTTGATTTACAATAAAATTATACAATTATTCAGCTTTTCAGTCCCACCTTCTTCAAGGGCAGTTACAATAAAATTATACCATCGATATTAATTTTAACTCGTGATTATTTATAATTTAATTCTCACATTATAAATATTAATTAACCAAATAATTTAATTTGGGTATGACTTTTAAGATTAATAATTTTTTCGGAATAAAAATATACTATTGATTCCTTAATATTATATTGGAAACTATTTATGAATTCCTAGTATGCCCAAATACACTAAGTATCTTCATGGAATTTTCCTTTTAATTACCGATAAATTCTCAAATATTAATTTAATTTCTAAATTATAATATTAAGTTCTCTCGTTATGATCCCGATATTAATTAAAGTTACAATGCGTTAAACTTTATTAGTTAATATTCTAACGAGTAGTAATTTGTATTATGATTAAATAAAAGTTATCATTATTAATCTAATTAATAATATCAATCTTACATCGCATAAGTCATATTTTTTCTGATCAGAAATTTATTTTATCAGAATTAAAATATCAAATTCATTATGATATTATCCTAGTGCTATAAGGTAACAGATTCTACTATTGATAATCTCATATCTCACTACATGACTAACTGTAGTGACTACAAACCGAATTATTAAATGTAGATAGTTCAGTACAAGACAAGAGTATATCTAAAAGACTCATATATTATAATCAAAATAATAATTGTTGACGTCGATAATTATCTATGCAGTTATTATTAAGAGTCATTATTCGGTACCCTTAAATTTTTAAGAACTCACTGGTTTATTCAGATATCTTTATATTATGGAGAATGAAATTTCTCTTCAAAATAAATCATGTGATAACTTAGAGGTTTAATGAATGCCCAATTCGTCGTTCTTTTCCGGTTATGAAAATTTTTAAAATTATCTTTTACTAGAGATATTTATCTCATTATTATCAACAATTTAATAATAAATTTTATGTGGATAATCTATGAGTACTATTTTTCATAGTATAATGTAACTAATATATTCATAATTTGATCAACAACTTGAATATTTAATTTATTATGAATATAAAATATATACATATCTATTGTGGTACATTATTTAATATATAAAAAAAAATAAATGCACTAGGACATACACAATACTGATAATAATCGTACACAAGCAGGAGTACCATGTTGGGATGCCTTATTAAGCCACGTACTTCCACAGACCTTACGGGTGCAATAACAAAGAAGTGAAGAGATCTTTGGTCGTCTTGTCTAAGAAGGCTTCTGTAGTATACCGGGTGTAAATTACACTTGGTATTTTAGGACCATTAGATCATCAACTTTTAATCTCAACCATTCATTATCAACGGATGAGATTAAAAGTTTATAATCCAACGGTTTTAAGACACCCGATGTAAATTACATCGGGTGCACCTTAGAAATTCTCCTTGTCTAATTGATGCTCCCCAAATTATACTGGAATCTATATTTGTGTGTGCAATGCTTGGAGTTTGCTCAATAGATAATTCAAGTTGAGGGATGACTATTTTTTATTTTATTTAAACTGATTTTTTATGCATTAAGGGATGAATTGTTGAATAACTTTATTTTATTGTAGCAACTATTGCAAGTTTTTTCTCTTTAATTTTTTCCTCCACTTCTCTCCTTGAGTTTTATTCGGTTAGAATACTATCTTTTTCTTTTTGTAACAAGATGTTATGGATAGAGAATCCTAAAGATTTAATTAATTCTTTTGATTTTTCCACTTTTATTGCCTTGGGGTTATGTATTACATATGTATTTATTCTTTTTTTTTTTGAAAGTAGATGTATTCATCCATTTTATTTTAATAAAGAGTTGAGGGTTTTGGGTGATTACGATGCTATTAAGGTGTTTGCTTAGTAAGAATTTTATAATGCACTGATTGATAACTCTCTTATCCATTTTATATTATAATAATAATGTAACGCCTTATACCTATGGATATCACTTATACTTGTATCATGTTATTATGTATTGCATAAAATAAAACATAATTCTATTTATAATGAGTGATAAATTTTTTTTTTAATCATATATCAATATTATTTGGTAGTATTTAGCAATTCAGCAAAACATAACAATTTGACTATATACGTAATATATATATCACATCATTGCGCATTCACTATATTATACATATATAAACATACAGTCCAAAACACAAAAGACATGTTCTTATACATATATAAAATGCAAGGAGAGAGATTGGTGAGACTCGACCAGTGACCTGTGATCCATGTATTCTATATAGAATGCACCTCTAAAATGAGCTAATTATTTTTCTTTGCTTGAAAGATGATGCAATTTGGTGAATTGTAACTCAATGAGAATAATTATTAAAAGCTTTCTAAAGTACCAAACCAATTACAGTTACAAGTAATAATCGCTATTACACATTTTACATGTCATTCTATTTATTATTATTATACGAATATATATAATACTAAATCATGTAAACATTTCATTTGTTTATGCTTATGTCATTTTTTTTTGTTGTGACTAGGCTAAACAAACACTGTTCCGAATTTCCATATGAATATTTGCATTTACTAGCTAACTTGATCATTTATAACATTTGCACATGTGTTAGGCCATATGCATTTTTTTTTGCTTTTAAACATTTATTTGGGTCATAGGTTTCTTCTTTTGCTTTTCAATGCTATTTAGCTAGTCACAACGTCTTTTAAATTCATATACATATGCATCTGCAACAATCATTATACATTTCAGTAAATTTTTGCCTTATACAAAGAAAACTCATACATGTAATACAAACATGTATTTTATATTCAATACAGTCTCATTGGTCATATCATAGCAATCATGTAATTCAAATAAAAAAAAATTAAGTCACATTACACGTAACACATAATAATCACATTACAAATAGTACATAATAATCATGCGTACCAAAGAAATCATTTGATAATTAAACTCACATTTTCTTTTGATATTGAACATCTAACTTACTGTCTTTCACTTTTTTTGGGTTCTCCAATATGCTGTAAACCTAATTGAATGTATACTTGGTCAATTAGTAGCTAAATAAACTTAGTATAACTTAAACAAATTGAAATATGCATAATATGGATCACTAATTAGAGTTTGATATAATAACAATGTGACCTTCATGTGTACAGTAGCTTATAATTTTTTTATACTAGTCCAATTTGTATGTATCTTATTTTTAATTAAAGCTAACATATAGGGCTATAACATATTTAAATTTCATAATAATTGGACCATTGCGGAATATTTTATGCAATTTATAAATATATTATGTTTTCTGCATTATTTTTTACCATATGCAGTTTTAATCCACTAATTTTGCTTCTTTATATCTTATAACATGTAAGTTATATTTATATGAAACTTTATATGAACATAGATGTGTTAAAATGAAACATTTATTATGTTGACAACTTTCATCTATTCTATCTCTAAGGTTCTTATATGGTAGGGTAATTTTGACTGGTTAGAAACAGAGCTGGCATCCAGACCAGTCTAACTTATGAAAGCCATAACTCACAACATACATAATATATTGAGGTGAAATTTATGCCAAAATTTAGCTAAGACATGTACCTATAACTTTTATTTTTAAATATTTACAGATTCTGTCTATAAAGAGCTCAAAATTGGCAATAAACTGACTTGATCTGCACAGAATACTAAGCAGGCAACTCAAATGTGGAACAAATATGACTCTCTTGCCTATAACTAAATATCCGCCCATAATCTGGTTCTGAAATTTGGTATACAACTATATAACATATATATCTACAACATTTATTTTTGAGTTTCCTCAAATATCAACTCTGTCATATGATAAAATAATCAAAACAGCAAGTGATTTAGCTAGGTTACTCAATTGAACCGGTTCCAGTCCAATACCAATATCTTTTTATAGACACAAAATCATGCAAAACTATTCATATATTCATAAATTTAAAACATAAAACTGCAACTTTTATGTTTACAACTGCCACATATTTGATATCTAACATAAAGAAAACGGAGTATCAATATATTGCCCCCAAAATAAAATTCAACTACATCTACTTGCAAAAAAAAATACCATCTTCTATTCTTAATAAAAATTTAACAAGACAAGAAAAATACATGAATTACTTGTGATATGAAGGTCTAAATATGGCTGGAATTTGAAAAAAAAAAATTGAAGAAAAATGAAGAGAAGAAGCAAGAGAAACTATGGCTGGAATTTGGGATAAGGTAGGCAGAACTAGTCAAGCCAATTTGTCTCATTCAATTTTTTTTTAACTTTTATGTTTTATATAAATAATAAATAAATAAGTTATTATTATTAGTTTTTCTATATATTTACATGTACTTAGTGCCAAAATATTATCTAATAAAATTGTCTATTTTAATTAATTTCATTATGTCAAATTTCATTTATTTCAAATTTAATCATTTTATTTTATTTCATTTTAAATATCTTGTATCTTTATTTAAATTATAACTAAATGCGTATAACTTACTTCTATTGCGATAAACCGACTCGTGACAAGTTTATCTTGCAAGCACGTTCTAGCTAAAATTCCTATATATGTATGTATTTCATGTGAATGATATTTATAAAATATACATATTCAAATAAAATGTATGTTATAGTGCATGTATGGACGATCCAAGATGTTACAAATAATAATAATAATAATATTATTATTAGTATTATTACCCTCAATTGCAAAGTCAACCATTTTATGAAATTAATCTCAATTTGGCAGTAAAAAAATGAAAAAAATATTTGCAAGCACAACTTCTGGGTTTTAGAGGGGAAGGAAAGTGTTAAGCAACTAATTAATTTTGTTTTTTTGTTTGAATAAGTTGCTGATAATTTTATTGAGCAAAGTAATTTTCGGTTCGAATCATAAATATGGAGAATTCTTAAAATTTAAAAGGGAAACACTTTTTATTTTTTTGTGCGTATTTGGCATTAATTTAAATCAATTTGCAATTAAATGAGCCACAGAATATAATATATGGTTTTAAAAAAGGCATGGTGAAAATTTATGACGATGAAATTGCATAATTTTAAAAAATTAGAAGCATTTAATTAGACTTTTTCGATCAATATTACATCCATTTGCATATTTTTGTAGATTCAATATATACAGTTTATGAGCTCTACATGTTTGTCATCTCATAAGATAATGGTATATAATTAAAAAGTTTTTTTTTTTTTTTTTAACAGAATGGTATATAAAAAGTTGATCAATAATCATTAATTTAACAACAGCATACAAAAAGAAAAGAAGGGTCTTCTGCCCCTCTTTGGCCTTGCGACAACTTTTGGGGAATAATTGTCCAAATGCTGCAAAATCTTTTTACTTTACTATAATTTAGTGATAAATTTTTTAATTATTATAAATTTATATTGAACTTTTAAAAATTTATTGATAAATTTATATTATTATAAATTTATTTTAATAAAATAAGATGATTTGTTAGTATATGGATGTGCTATGTTAGTCGGTCAATATGCTACGTAAACTTTTTTAATTAAAATTTTAATTTTATTACCAACTTGTAATATTATTAAAATATTTGATATCAATTTATAACAAAATAAAAATATTTTGTACAATTCATAATAATTATGTGCGCATTTAGCCCTGCCTTTTGGAGATAAGGCTGGTTGGCTACGAGCATATAAACATTTTGCAGCAAAAAGAAAAGGAAAAAGGAAAAAAAAATGGGGTTACCCAGGAGCTGGAGCTACCTCCACGCAGTCAGGCTATTAAATGAAATGAAACCCATAAACGACGTCGTCTATGCATAGAAGCAATTTGGATCCCTAGCCGTGACATGATCAATGAAATATTGAAATTTATGATAATCAAGTGTTGCATCTGTGGAGTGAATATATGCGAGCAGTATCACCGATCGACGGAGAAGACAAAATCATCGTCGTTCCTTCTAATTAAGCTATTGGGTCGGCTGACTTGGGGATTTTTATGAGTTTGATCCTCTAAATCTTGGATCTTTTGCAAAACTTGGTTAATGTCAAACCGGGTCTCTGCATCCTCATCGCAGCAACTCAACCCAATTTTCAACATTGTAAACATGTCGGATTTATTATCTTTAGCTCCTTTCATGTCTTTGTCGAAAACTTCACTGGTTCTTTTTTCCTTCACCATGTTGTTAACCCAAGTAGCCAAACTGATACTGCTATCATAAGTTGGCAATAGATAATTCTCGGGGAATTTGCCGGTCAATATCTCCAAAATCAGAATACCCAGATTGAAAATATCAGTCTTGTTGGAAGTGCGGCCGTGTTGGGCACACTCTGGTGATTTGTAAGCAATCATTAGATTATGGGCCTGTTCTGGGTTGATTACGGGCCTCAGCGCATAATCTGTCAACAGAGCCTCCATGGATGGACCTAAAAGCACATTCGAAGATTTGAGATGGCCATGGGGAACTGCCATGGGAAGCTCGCTGTACAGGTAACTCAACCCTCTTACTATGCCTTTGACTATTTTCAAACGGGTATTCCAGTCTAGCCCTTGCCTTTGTGAGGATCGGTTGCCTATAATATTAATATTGTTATTTACCAATAAAAGATTTTTAGTAATTAAACGAATTCATTTTTGTCAAATTAATTAAGAAAGAAAGAAAGAGGTAGGTAGGTTACAATGAAGTTGACTTGCCAAGCTGCCATTCTCCACATACTCATAAACCAAAAGTTTCTCTTCCTTTCGATAGTAATAGGCGGCAAGACTAAGCAAGTTAGGATGCTTCAATCTGCCAAGTCTTCTCATGTGCTCATGAAATTCTTCTCTGCCAACATTGTTCATATGTCTATACCTCTTTACCACCATTGCCTGTTCCCCGTTTACGCAGGCTTTGTAGGAAGATCCAAATGTTCCACTCCCCAAGACTTCCGCTGATGCTCTAAGCAAGTCATTCAAATCAAAATTTTCCACATCTTCTCTCATGAATGCCAGCTTATTCTCTGCCCTCCTCATCCCCATACTCTGATCTCCTCCCGCCTCACGTTCTGCTCTCTTTCCTGATCCGTAGGATGATGCTACCTTGTTTGAATTTATTGTGGATGACGTCGTCCTCCCTAGTTCTTCCCTTTGCCTTTTTCTGTATAGTACCACCAAACCCATTCCAACTACCCCTACCATTGATACCACGACCATTACAATGAGTAGAATTATTACCGCTTCTCCAAATGGCTTTACTGTCCCTGTGGTTGTGGATGCGGATGCTGGTGAGCATGCTTCTAGAGGCGCCCCACATAGCCCTTTGTTCCCTGTAAAATTTAACAAAATTAAAAAAAAAAAAAACAATTCCGTGATTAATTCTTGAGAACTGCAAATAATTAATTACCTGAAAATGACTGTGGGCTCATCCGGCTGAGGCTTGCAGGAATGGGACCAACCAATTCATTGCTGGCAAAATTTGCAGTTTTCAAGCTGTGGTTTTGAAAATTAGGAATTTGGCCTTGGAATTGATTCCCTTCGAGTCTCAACTCATTGAGCATAGGCAAGCTAAAAAGCGACGCAGGAATTGTACCTGTAAATAAGTTGTTGGCCATAAACACCCTCTTCAATGAACCCATGCCTTGAAAAGCATCATCAGCAATATCCCCTGAGAAAAGATTATTCGATAGATACAATGCTTTCAATTTCCCTAATTTCTTGACATTAGGCAATGGACCTTCAAAACTGTTATCCATAAGGCTTAAAGTCCGAAAATTTGAGAGAGAAGCCAGAGAATCAACGTCAACAGTTCCGGCCAGGCCCATGCGTTCCAGTTTTAAACCCCAAATTGTTCCGTTCAAACACAGCACCCCAAACCAATTAGCGCGATTCCAATCGCAGGGATTCACAGAAGAGTTCCAACTGGTGAGACCCGTATTGTTCTGTAGCCGTTCCTTGAACTTCATTAGGGAATCCGATTCTACGGAACCAAATGCCATCATCACCATCAACGATGACGCAACAACAAGAAGCGGAATCAGTAATGTGGATTTGCGCGCAAGCGTAGGTGCGAGCGCGCTCATTACCATTTGGCGCACCTAACGGATGTTACTGTTCAATTATACAATGTCAAGAAGAATCGGATGGAATCGGCAGGGTTGGAGACAGGAATTGGTTAGTAGACGGATTAGTGGGGAAGAAGATGCATATACACAACTAAAACGAAAAAGAGAAGAAAAATTTTTTTAGACAGGACAGAAGTTGCGAAAATTAATTGTGTGCGGAATTTAGAGGTGGGAGGGAGAGATGCAAGGCACGCCGTTGAATCACTTCTCTTTGTTAGTTGTCATCACACCTTAAATTGGGGAGCTCTTTTATTATTATTATTATTATTATTATTATTATTATTATTATTATTATTATTATGTTGAATTGTTTATCTTATTAATTAATTATGTGTAATTAATAATTTCAACGATGGTGCGTTCTTTTGGTTTATTACTAAATTATCAATCAAATGCACACAAGCCATCCGGTTAGTCAAATCAATCGAAATTGATTGTACACATCATAGTTGTAAAAACCGGACCGGTTGGTTCAATCGAAAAAATAAGGAATTGGCTCTTAGGTCGGACGGTTTTTACTTTCAAAACCGGAGGGAAAATAACTTGGTGGAAAAACCGGTAATCCGAAATTGGCCAGTTTTAACCGATTTTTCTGGATTTTTTTAATTTTTTGTAAAAAAAAATTAATTATTAAATTTGGTCTAATATCGCTAATTCAACCAATTCAATTAAAAAATTGACCCTAAAACTAGATGGGTTAATTATAAACTAATTAAATTGATCAAAATAAATATATTTTTAAACAATTAACCCACTCTTATTTATAAAATGATATATTATCTTTATTCTTACTTTTTTTATATGTGAGATTGTTCACTCATTTTCACTTTTTTTTTACTTTTTTTATATTACTTTTCTTTTACAATTTAAAAATTTTGGCTAATTATATTTTCAAGTTATAAATTACCTTTACATTTAATAATTAATTAAATGTTTAGTTATATAAATATATAAAATATGATTTTTTTAAAAAATAAAAAATAAAATATTAGATATGTTATATTATTCTTGTACACTAAAAAAAATTTCCAACTTCTTATTTTCTAATTTTATTATGTATAAGACACATTATGTTTTATTATATATGAGACATGTTATATTTTATAAAAATACTACGTAGGCCGGTTCGACTACGAATCCATTATCTGTTGGCTTTTCTAGTTCATTGACTCTGCCAATTTTTACAATCTTAGTACACATAATGAGAAGTAAGTCTTTTCGTGGCGATTATGAAAAGCTATTCAGCTTTCTTTGTCATAAATATCTGTATTTTTCGAATTTTTTTCCAAAAATAAAATAAAGGTCACCGTAATATGCTTGATATGTTATTTCAAACAAAGAAAAATTGTTTGGTATTTAAATTATTTGATTTTAAATGTTCATCTGAGTGGGGAATGGACAGTGTTTACGGTATTCAGCAAGAGCCCATAGCGGGAAGCAGTCCTTGTATATTGGATAGTGTAACATGTTGTTGTTCTTGAAAGATCCCAGTATTTCCTGCACCAAAATCAACATTATCATTATCATTATTATTTTTTTTTTAATTTTGTGATTATGATATATATGTACAATTCAGCATAAAATTAAAAAATACATACCTGCTGTGGGAAGCTGCCATCTTCCTGTTGAGAATTGATCAACAAACTTGCACCACGGTGGAGAGGAGTGGGGTTCCTCTTTGCCTAATTATTGATTTTGCAAGGAGATTAAGTAAATAAAGATAATGTTCTTTAATTATGCACTTGGGTTGGGCATATAAATTATATTATGTTTTGTGATGTGCACAAGTAATTAATTGAATATATATATATGTATATATAGTTATATATCAGCAAAAGTGAAAGGAAAAGGTCAACAAACCTGGCCAGAATGAATCAAGCCCAACATAGCCCACGCGGTATGTACTAAATTGGAGCGCCGTCCATCAAGCGGTGTGTATTTCTGAATCATCAAGTTACCAAAACAGAAAAGAAAATCCTTCATTTAATTACGAATGTTTGATATTCTCAATATTAATTCAAGTTTAATAAATAATATACACACACACCAAATTAATTAATGATAGGTTGAGGCATTAATTTTTAATTAGAAACAAACCTTATCAGGGCAAGAAAGATAGCTCTCTCCCCAACCTCCATCATCGCATTGATTTATGAGAAGAAAATCAACTCCCCTACGCACCGCTGGACAGTCATAGTAAGTTTTTCCAGAAGCCGATAGCCCAACCAGAGCAAACCATGTCCCATAGATGAAGCATATCCCCCAATTTCCATACCTATTTTTTACATTTACATTTTCTTTTCATCAATTTTTTTTCTTTTTTTTTTTGCATATACAAACATTTACACTTAGCTTTTTCATTCCTACCAAAAACGTTTTAAGAAAAAAAAAAAAAAAAAGAGCAAAAATTGAAAAAATATATATAACTATACCAAGAACCATCAGCTTCTTGAATGTCTTGGAGATATCGAATAGCATTGGCAATGAAGTTGTCAATTTCTTTAGTCCTATGTCCAGGACACTTCTTCTTGAACATTACTAATGCATCAATTGCTGATGATGTGCATTCTACATACCTATATACACAAATTCAACTCTTTTAATTATGTTTATTTATATATTTTTATAACCAATTGAAGGAGGAAAAAGAATGCCTAAAATTAAAAGTCTCAAGTCTTACTCGTGCTCAACCACAATGTTCTCCAGAAATTCCATGGGATTGAGTTTCTGTAAGCAAACACATCGAAAATATATGTTGGAGATATAACATCCCACTTTGAAAAACAATAAAGTGCGCAATTTAATTATGGGGTTGCCAACCAAATTGCCTGAAGGCATTTTCAGCCCATCAACTCCAAGCCCAATTGGCGAAAGCTCTCCCCATTGGTAAGTGGATCAAGGCCCATCGATTTCAACAATATACTAGTGTAAGATTCCTTAATTGTTCGTGGCGTCTTATATAAGATTATATCCAATCATACTCTATCCAAACAAATAACAATCCGGCAGGTTATTAGGTAAGTATATGTACCTCTAACCACAATGCACCTCTCGCCGGTTCCCAGGGTGGCAAACCACCGTTTTTACTCTGCAATGATTCATAGAATGCTTTAATAATCATTCCTCACCAGATCACTAGATATACTCATAAATTAATTAGTGTGCAAATATATATATATGTATTTAACAAAAAAAAAACAAAAGACTAGAGTCGGTCACCTGCAGGGAAAGTATAACATTGACTGCATCGTATAAGTGCTGAGGATCTGCTTTTTCACCGATGATTTCTGTAGGCAATTCTGAGGCATACAGAAGACACTGTAGAATAATAGGTGGAGAATGTGAATTATATATCTAGTTCATGATTAATTAGTAACCTATAGCCAGTTCGTTTGGTTCTTGATTATTTGCATTAATTGCTTTCTGTTAATTAATGAATTAATATTTAATCACAATCACTTAATTATTAGATTACGTACCTTCAACCCTTCTGCTGTGCAATCAGAAACTTGCCATCCATGATCTTGATCGGAGAAAGGCCATGCTCCTTTGGAAATGTGACGGAACATGCCCATAAAGTGACCTGCTGGATTATCCCTCATCTTCAACATAGCAAACATAGGTATACATATACCTATCAGTATTTGATGACCAAAAAGAAAATAATAATAACTAATAAATTTGGCACCTGGGTTTTCTTAATGAAATCATATGCTTTCACCAATGCTGGCATAACTTCATCGCCGATATCGCTGAGATATAGAGCCTGAAAGCAAAAATTAGCATCCCAGGCCTGACTACCGAATCCCTGCAAGTTAATAAATTAACGAAGGTCAACCTTTTTTATTTATTTATTTTAATAATAAAATATGTAATAATTGATAGTCAATGTGTACAGGGACAGACCGAAACTTTCAATCCATCCTCTGCGAGCCACAAGTAATCTGGAACCCGGGCAAGATGTTTCTTGAAACAAATGCCTTCTGGATCTTCTACCCAGCAAGCAAGCATACATAATGCCTATATATATAGACCATCAAAAAGAAAATTTATATTTCAATACATATATATATATATATATATTAGTTGATGGTCCAATTATTTATGTTGGTAATTAATTACATAAAAAAAATTAAACCTTTTCAACGCATCCAATGGTAATGTATCTACTGTTCTCATCTTCATAATGGATATGATTCATTGTTTGTCGAATTGCATTCTCTCTTATTAACTTGTTCATAGGCCAGCGTGTAAGAAGAGGCTCCGAGAGCACATGTAAAGTGTCCCACATAAAATTTTGAATCCAAGAATGTGGATAATAAAGATCCTCCTGCATTCATTTACGTAACTATTATTTAATTAATGAATAAGACTTAAAATGGCATTTTTCTAATAAAAATAGAAATTATAAATTTAAACTTTTTATTAAAAAAAAAAAATGAAAAAAAATCACCTTTGCACAGAGGTGGCGCACACTCTTCCAGTTTATAGTATCATAAGGCTGCACAAAGATTTCGTCTCTCAATTCTAAAATGAGAGGCGTAATATTGGCAACAAACCTTTTCCCGAATAAATACGACATAGGCATGTACACCATCCGACAATAGCACCACATCTTTGCTGCATTTTAAAATTTTTACCTTAAATCTAATTAATATTGCTTACAAAAAATCCTCAGCTAATTTAATTACTGGGAAATTAATAATTAAAGGACCAGACCTGGATGAATAGGAACAAAAGATGGAAAAATCCAAAACTCGGGGGGCATAGGATTGCATCCAGACCAGTCAAATAGGCCAAGTATCTAATTAAATTAATTAAACAAGAAAAAGTCATGATCAGTCAATTAATTATCAACAAAATACAATAGTTAATTAATCAATCAATTAATTAGTATATTTGAAGTGTTTGATATTAATGATGATGATGATGATGATGATGAATCAATCAATCAATAAATATATACAAAGAGCAAGATGATCGGCGCTGTAGCTACAGTGCCATGCCTGTTTTACCCATATTTTAATTTTTTTTTTTTTTTGGGTTTCAGTGTCATTTTGCTTAGCGTAGAATGCACCATTTTGTGCTTAATTTTTTTGAACGCTCGCACACAAAATAGCGTCGTTCTGGTACAAGCAGAATAGCATCGTTTTACGTAATTGAGACCGAGAAAAAATAATCGGACCGCTTCAAACGGGCCGATGGGTTGGACTTTTATTATAATTACAAATTTCTATATTTATTTATTTATTTAATTAATGTTATATATTTATTTTTATTATTTAATTAATATTTTATTTCATATATTTATTTTTATTAAAAAATATATTAATATTTTTTATATTAATATATTTATTTAATTAATATTATGTATTTATTTTTATTCTTTAATATTTTATTTAAGATATTTATTTTAGATATATTTATTTAACTTAATATATTTTTTAAATACTGATTTTTTGATACTAATATATATATATATATTTAATTAATATTATGTATTTATTTAACATTATATATTTATTTAATATTAATAGATTTATTTAATATTCATACTATATTTAACTAATAATATGTTTAATTAATGTAATAATATTAACATAATAATTCAAATCAATTTTTAATTAATATTCAACTTAATTTATATTAAATTGAATTTAAGAATTTGAATATTTATGATCTTTCTATCTCATTGAAATTACATTTTCAAATTACAAAATATATTAAAAAATCAGATTTAAAATTTAATATGAAATAAATTAGACATGGATTCTTTTTCATATCGAAAATTAATATAAATCACAATAATTTTTTCATAAATTTAATATATTTTTTTGGATTCATGTTAATATCTTTCTTACTCTATCTATTGTAATTAGTACAATTATATATATATATATATAAAAGATAATATAATAAAATAGGTTAAGAAAAAAATAAAAAAAATTTAAATTAAAAAAACTTAAAAGTAAAAAAAAAAGATGCTTAAAAAATTTTTTTTTACAAAAAAGGAATATTCCAATTTTATTATTGATAAATATTATAAATAAGACTATATATGTTTTTTTCACGAGAAAATATTGAGTCACCAAAAATTTAGAGTAGATCAATATTAACTAATTTATTTACTAATATATTATCCGCTCCAAACCAATATTTAACTAGTTCATCTTAAATAAATTTATTGGATTGAATTGATTTTTAATGAATAAACTATCTGGATTGGTTTTTAAAGAATAAACTATCTGAATGTTAATTTTATTTTTATTAATTTGAATATAAACAAGTGAGCTTAAACAATATTTAATTTTCATTAAATTGGTTTTGAAAATTTTTTTAGCCTTCATGTTTCTAATATTAATTAATTAATTAATCTATTAAAATTTTCTCATTTTTAATCTAATCTATGAAATAATTTTCTTTTTTCAATTCTAATACTGAATTAACTAATTTTCACCGGTTATATGTCTATTAATTTTTTTTTCTTAAATATTCTATCTATTAACGAATTTAATTTTTAGTTTAGATTTAATTTTTTATTCATTATGAGATAATAAAATATGTTTTATACGCGAGGTAACATACAAGTTATATATAAAAGTGATGACCTACCGCAAGCCAAGTCTTGCCCCAGGAAGCAATGTAGATGGCACCGCCATGATCAAGAATCCAGCGGCGAGCTCTGGCACAGGCGTTGTCTTGACCCCCGTCAGGTCCTTCGCCCAACATCCGCATGCATATATAGCTCAGAACTGTGCAAAACATGCCGCTGTGACTCTCTATATCTATGCCCCACCCTCCATCTTCATTCTGCAATTAATTACATGAATCCACAAATTAAATTAACTAATTTTAAGAAATTAATGTATGATCAAGTGTTTAATTATTTATGAACTGTATATATACCTGATGATTGTACAAGTAACGCAAGGTCTCTCTGCGATACTCAGCGTGGAAAAAGGTATTCAGATGACCGGTGATATAGAGACAGAATACCTGTAAATAACAAGTAATATTATATTTAAGTAATCTGAGTTGGATTAATTAATTAGGTAGTAGTGGAATTAAAATATATAATTGAGAGAGAGGGTAGATTGCTTACAAAGGGAGGAGTAAAATAAAGAACGCCAGCATTTTCAGCAGGCCAGTGGCCATCGCTAGCTTGCAAAGCTGACAAGAAGTGGGCAGACCTCCTTATTGCAGTTGTGGTCTTCTCGTACGTGATTTCTTCCCCTTCCTCTATTTTTTCTGCTGCTATTGTTTGTGTAAAATTATTCTCTCTTAGAGCCTGCAATTATATATATATATATATATATGTATGTATATATATATGATCAACTCATTAATTGATTAATAATAAGCCAATAATATAATTAAGAGTATAGTAATAACATTTAAACGTCACCGTCTTATCTTGATGAAATATATTAAAAAAGGGTTAAACTTGTGAGATGGAGCTTGTAGAGACCTGGAATTGCCAAAGGAGATTGGAGCAGCACTTGACTCGAAAGCGATTATTGTAGAAGTGAAGACGAGCTTGTTGGATTTGGGCGAGGTCTTCAGGAGTGCCGGCGTCAGCCTCAAATTCCCATGTTTGTCTCCCTGTAAAATTGTTTGTGCTGAATAAGTATGGGTTTCCTGCTCCATCCCCAATCTTTAGCTTCCACATCGATCTTTCTAGAATTTTTATCTTCTTTCTTCGATCCCTACAAAATTATGATTTAACTTCTTTTTTTAATCAGGTAAGTTTGATGATCAGGTAACCTTCGATCAACTAGTTGCCTTAATTTCTTCCCAAAAACAAGGGAAAAAAGAGAGAGAGAGAGAGAGAGACACGATTAGCTTTGTACTTTAATTACCAACATTAACTATAGACTATATATTACATGATATCTACAACGTTAACCAAAACAAAAGAAATATTTCCGATCGAGTATTTTTACCTTGGAACTTCAATTTTGTTCGTACCGGACGAAGCAATTAAGAAAATAGTTTTAGGTACGCAAAAATGGCTAAGGCTTCCTGTATGTATATGTTTTTGGTACGCATAGCCTTTCATGGTTATATAGAAAAATTTTAAGCAATTAATTAGTCAATGACTTGCATAAATTGCTCTAATTAAATAAGATGACAGTGACACTGCCATAAGCAAATACATGTCAGAAACCCTCAACTATTATAACCTTGACAATTAATAATGCACAATATATGTGTTTTCTTCCTCCTAATCAGGACAAAAAACTATATACTTTTTTTCCATTTGCCACCAATTGGGTATGAAAAGGAGTTCAAAATATCAACATTTTGTTTATATTTAAATCTCACTAACTTAATTACATGATAACAATTAATTATCATTGGTACCAAATAATAAGTCAACTATTAGTTGGCAACATTGGGACGAACTAAACTATTGGGTTCCAACTCCCTAAATGCATACTTAATTAGGAATGGGTGAAAAATTTTAATTGTAACCAAATTCTAAGCAAGATTATCTTATATTGTGAATAAGCACTGAAAAAACAAGTCAACTAGAATGCAATTGTCCTTTTAAGTTAAGCCATGTATACATGGATCAAAATGATATGATATTGATCTATCTTGAGATATATTTCATTGACCATTTCTTTCAGAAATTACAAATACTATAATAGCTAACATTTACTATTATATATTTAAAAAAAAAAAACTTGGTTCGTCAATAAATTAGGTGGTTGGATTACTTTGATACGCATCACATATATATAATTAATGAGTCAAGAAATGTAGTTTTTTTATTATAAGTAAATAAATATGTTTAATTAATGAGTCAAGAAACATAGTTGTAATGAATTATTGAATTTGTACACTATTTCAGCAGCTTGACAGACTAAATAATAGTAACATTTAATTTAACCACATTATATCCAAATTAATGATGTCTTCACACCATTAAATAAGACAGGAAAGAAAGAATTTTAAGTAATTAGAATTAGTAAGTAAAATTTAAAATATAAATCCTGAATTATTATTAAAAATAAAAAAAATTTCTAATAAATTATATTCGGGTAAAGAAAAATAAAGATACTTGGCACGGACCGGACGGTTAAAATTTTGATTGCCGGTTGATAATGGCTTTTCAATCTTATAATTATCTGAGAAGAAACACCAGGCCTGTCATGTAGTTCCAATAGGCTTGGGTTTATCTCATATATACCAAAAATCTTAACTTCCTCTTTAACTAATTTGATTATAAAACTTTATATTCTTTTCAATTATATATTATCATCATTAAACGCAGCATTGGAAATTTAATTTGATCAGCACAAAAGTATACGTTTCTCATTTCAAAGTTTCTTCTCCGTTTCCTTCTTTTATCAACTGTAAACAAAACATTTGGCAATGAAAATGTTGTTTTGATCCATTCTAAAAAGGTAAAAATAAACTTGAATTTTTTTTTTTAATCAGAAGTATTGAATTCTGCTTTAAAATGTGAAAGAGAATGATTTACCCTTTAGTATATGACCTACTTGATGCGAAACAAAAAAAAAAAAAAAGTTTCTTTTCCTTACTTATAGTATTTTTGTTTATAGGTTTAATGTTATATATATATATATTATCCTTGCAGTTTTATCATCGGTGTCAACTATATATGATCAGGCTGTAAGTTACTGAAACTAAAATAGTAAATGGTAAGTTTTTAGTTTTAACAAATTCTCTTAATCATATTTGATATAAATGAATTCCATAAAACTAGTGGAATTCATTTATAAATCACTTCTAAAATTTAGTACAAAGTTTAATATATTTATCTTGTTTTTTAATTCACATATTTGTTTTTTTTCCTTAAATATATATCTAGTTTGGATGATTAGATGCATTCTTAATTTTTAATATATTTATTTATTTAAAGTTGCGACCAAAAAATTAAGAATGCATCCGATCATCCCGATCATCCCAACTAGATTGGCATAAAGTATTTTAGCATTATTCATTATTTATTTAGCTTAAAATATTATTAAAATTAAAGGAAAAAGAAACATAAGAGTTTAGCTATCCAAAGAATACATAAATCAAAAATTTTCACTACCCTCGTATCATCATAAATCAAGTTTGCAAATAATGCAAATAAATCAGGCCCTGAACTCCATGCACCATTAATTTCTCGTTGATGTTGCTTCAAATTTAGATAGCGTGTTGGCTACCCTGTTTTCTTGGCAAAAAATTATGAGAACCGGCTATTTGCATATCTACCATAAAATGCATATACATTAAATATATATGTAGATATAGATAAAAGATAAATTAATTAATTCTTATACCAATTTTCAAAATTTTTTGCAAATGCAATTTACCAATTCCAATAAATTAAAACTATTCAAACAAATCTCGAGTAAAAAAAAAAATCTAGCCTTATTTTCTCTCAATTTTTTTCTTTTTTTTTTAAGCAAGGAGTGATAATTTTTTGTAATTATTGGCTTGAAATTACCTCTTTATATCTTTTTTATCTATTTATTTTTAAAATAAATGGTTATTTCTCGTATATTTAAGTTTTTATTTTATTTTTCGTTATTTTATCATTTTGTTGTGTCGTTTGATTTTATCATATTGTTATGATATTTTGTATCTATCGTCTTGTTGATGAGGTTTTATATGTAGGCAATTCAGACAGACAAAGTATATTCGATTCAATAGAGATACTAAATCAGATTATAGTTATTAGTATATTGCATAACTAAAATCATAAGTATTCTAATCACTATAATATTATCAAATTTGTAAGCTTTAAACTACTATAATATTATCAAATTTGTAAGTTTTAAACCAATTTATTATGCTATTAACTTGGATACTATAAAATTTTTATTGTTTCATCTTTTATAGTTTTTAGCGGATTTATATATATTTCTATCGCTATAATTTAAATCAATACAATCATTTTCCTTGTAAAAAAAAATTCCAATAAATTAATTTGCTGACAAAACACATGCATGTTCTCGGCATTGTGACTTTGCTCATTTGTAATGCTCACAGCTCGACTCGTCTAATTTATTATATATATGCATCACTTGACATTATATATATATAATTTATACAAAAGATAAGTTTGACTAATTCTCACATATAAATTTTTTTTTTTATCAATGTTCAATAGAGTATAGGTTAAGTGAATATATTAAGAAAATGCCTGTAATTTGGCAATAGGAATACAAATCGATATATATATATATATATATATGTTTATTAATTACAGTCCATATATATATATTAATGACGATAAATATGGTTCAAGTTAATTTTATTATTTAAAGTCAAAAGGATCACAAGGACCTTCGAACCTTTACCCGTGAAGGATATATTAATGATTATTACAAAAAAATTCATTTTATTTTAATTCATATCTATAATTCTAGTCAAAGGTAATGACTGGTAAGGTGTCATTATCCTTTTTAGGTTTTAGGCTCAAAACAGAGGCTTGGAAGAAAATCAAAATTAACACTTTCCTTTATATAGTTTTTTTTTTTTAATTAATCTTTTTTTATATTTATAAAATCAATGGATTGAAATTTATGTTGGTACGTAGTGTATTTTTGTTTGTGCGAAACTTCAAGAGAAACAGACAATCTGTTATTTAAAGTTAATTAAGGACGGCAGCAAAGTCACCCAGGAATTAGAATATTGTAACAATACAATAGCTAGGAATTAGGAGCTTCGAGTAAGGTTATTGACAAAATCAACAACATTTTTATATCGGTAGAATTTTCTAATTAATTCTCTGTACCTACATGATATCGGTCTCAATGGTTAAGTAATAAAAATTATAATGTTCTATAAACTTTGACAATATGATACTTTGACTATATATAACTTGCAAAATTTAATAGATCAATGGAGTTATAATCTAATTTTTTCTAAAGTTAGCTTAAAGATAAAAGATTATTCAAACCATTATAAACTTTATTAATTTTACAATTCCATCCGATGTAAGATCCAACATCCCTCTCTTATTAGCATAACTAGTATTTCATTAACGTGTTTTGCATATAATTATTATATATTGAACTCGTCATTAATTGCTATTTGGTTTTTATATAAATTTTTATTTTTTATTATTATTAACGTGTTTTCCATGTGTTTATTAGATATTGAACTCATCATTAATCACTATTTGGTTTTTATATAATTTTTTAATTTTTTTATTAATTTGTTTCGTCTTATTTAGAATGTTAATTAACTAATTAATATCTTAACTAAATATAGAGTTATGATGCTACAATAATATTAATAAACTAACTTCAATATTTCAATATTCATAGGACTATTGTTTATAGATAAAGTTCTAATGTCACTAATATTTTGAATGATAATGCATGTTTATTTTAAATATTAAGAGTAATATATAAAATAAAGGTAGTGATTTCAATATTAATAGAACTCTTGTTCATAAATTACTAATTTGTTCATTATTAAAAGTTAGATATAAAATAGAGATAGAAGTACTTTATGGTATACAGGTTGACTTTTTAATAAATTTATCTATATATAATATGATTATCATGTAATTACTTTTTATTATTTTTTCCAACTTTATTATTTTTATGTTATTGATATTAGTTTTCCTCAAAACATTAATTATTTTTTATTCCTAACTATATATATATATCACTCACTTTCTTGAAATAAGTTTGCATGCGTAATCATTTTCAGTATTCCAAAAACTCAATTTTTTATAAAAAGTTTTAATATAAATTCATGGACATATTGTAGATTCTAAGTTCATTATTTTTTTACTTGCCTTTCTAATTTTTTTATTAAATAATATTTTTTTAACATGTTCTGCATGTGATTATTATATATTAGACTTATCATTAACCAATATTTGACTTTTATATAATATTTTTATTTTTTAATTAATTTATTTTGTCTTATTATTGTATTTTATTCGTAATGAATTATAGAAATACATATTTATCTCAAATTCTATCAAAATACTAATTTGTTCGTTATTAAAAGTTATAATAGTAAATATTTTATAGTCTCCCTATTCTCAATCATCTATGTATCGATGCATGTAATTTTTAATAATTAGATTTATTGTATAATTAAGTCACATTTAATTTAAATACTAATAGTTATTAATTATATTTAATTCTTATATCACACTAAATTATAAATGATAATAATAATAATAATAATAATAATAATAATTTTGTCCAGCAAATTAATTTTAGTTATATAAATTACAAAATCAATTTTATATTATTTATTCTTCCTTTTTGATATTAGTTATATATTATATATATATAAAACATAGTTACTTAGTTCTAATAGAATTGAACTTCTATTTAATGAATTATTTAATACAATTCACTAATAAATTAAATAATTAAATGACAAAATTAATCCAATTAACTAATACAATCATATTGGCTTTTTGATAAATTTACATATCTCATATTTCCGCTTTTATATATAGTATGTTATTTTGTTTAAATAATACTCTTCAAAAAAATATTAAAAGTATGTATGCACTGTCCGTCTCAAAGTTAAAAATTTTAATTAATAACTTTTTGATTCCCTGAATTAAACTTTTCTTGTAACATTTTATTCAATGAACAACCGAAAAAAAGTTTTTGACAAAATGAATTTTTAGTGAATTTTTTAAATATTAGTTATCTATTTTTTTAAAAATATATAAAATATAGTTATCTACTTCTAATCTTCTATTTAATGAATTATTAATATTATTTACTAATAAATTAAATTATTAAATGAAAAAATTATCCGAATTAGCTAATACAATATGATTGGATTTTCGGAAAATTTGCTTTGTCCCCCGCCCCAACTCCGTATTTATAATAAAGGCTTCCATCAGCAATCAAAATATCAATGATAAAAAATGTGAGTAAATGGAGTAATAAGGTGTCCCATAGATTGTGGAGTGACAAGCATGAATTTACTCACAATAACAATTTTATCAGTGGAAATATTTTAGGAGACAGTAGAAGTCAAAGTGTAACAACTTCCGCCCAACATGGGAATCCAACAAAGCAAGATCATTCAGTTGACAAAAATCAAGGAAGTTTATTTTGCTCATCTCTTGGAATTTATTCTTTTGAAGTTCCTTTCCTAATCACCCGTAACAGCCCTTTGTAATCTTTTTCAACAACTTTGTTTCTTTGGCTTATAAATATCGAGTTACCAAGTACCTTTGAAATTTGAGCATCAGATAATAAAATATAGAATTTCTTTTACTCTCAAATATTCTCCTGGTATCAGAGCCTGCACCTTTGTCAATCATGTCCTCACTATCACTAACCCCTTGTTTGGGAACTGTCTTTAGGGAGGAAAGAAAATAAAGAGGGTTATTTTCCTTCCTCTTGTTTGGATTGAAAGAAAAGAAGAGAAGAAAGAGATTTTTAGCGTTGCAAATTTACTATTTTAACCTTTAGTTTATAATATAAAAATAATGATAGGAGGATGATATTGTAATTATCAAAATAAATAGTGCCATTTTCCTCTCTCAATTCATATTTTCCTCTCATTTTGGAGAGAAAATGAAGGAGGAAAAATAAGTTTTATTTGCCATTCCCTCCTTATTTTCCCCTCATATCCAAACATGATAAAATTATTTTCTTCTCCTATTTTCGCCTCTTATTTTCCTTCCTTAGTTTCCACTAATCCAAACATAGTGTAAATGTTGGAAATTTCATTACTCTTAAACTCACCCAATCAAATTATCCCTTATGGAGAGAACAAGCTTTAGGCTTGGTAGAAAGTCAAGAACTAGTAGGCCATCTTACCAATGAAGATTCCGCTCTAACTGAATACGCTGCACCAAACCCAAATATTACAAACACAGAAAACACCACACCCAAACTGACAAGAATATATTGCCTGGCGAAAATCTAACCGTCTTCTTTGAGGGTGGATCATTGGAATGCTCTCTAAAGAGACTCTTGAACTTGTCATTGGTTTAGATACAACTCATGTTGTTTGGGAAGCATTAAAAAAAGGCTTATACACAAGATTCATAAGAATGTACTTTACGACAACAATTGGCATATCTTCGCAAGGAAGATGACAAAACCATTGGAGACCGCATCTGTATTTTCAAAGGTTTGTGTGATAATCTAGCAGCCATTGAAAAATCCGTTCCAGATAAAGAAAAAGTATTGTGTCTTCTCACCAGCCTTGGACAGCAGTATGAAACTTTTACAACCACAATGTTAAAACCCCCAAGACCTTCATACTCTGAATTGGTCTCACAACTTCCAAATTTTGACCAACGTTGAAATCTGTTTTCTAATCAGTCGGATATGTCGATCTCTCAACTCACCCCTCATCTAGCCTCCTATGGCCAGCAGCAAAAACAATTTCAAAATACATCTTCAAGAAACAGCAACATGTTCACATCCTCAGGTCTTGTTTCAGGCACAACAATCTAGAAATCAAAACCAAGGCCATTCAAACAATTCTACCATTGCAGGTCAACAACAATGACCTCCACCACCAGGAGAAAGACGCATGATCTCAGCTGAAAGAGACTTGTATCGAAATGAAACATGCCAATACTATGGAAAAGTAGGTCAATTGCAAAAATCTATCGGTAGGTGCCAAAACAAACAATTCAGAATGATGAAATTCCACAAGCCCTTGCAGCTCTTACCTTAGACAACTCCATTGTTGAAACTGAGTAGACTTATGACACAGGAACCTCAAATCATATGACAGGTAAATCAAGTATGTTAACTAATATTCGTAAATATTGTGTACCTAATTTTATTATAGTTGGAAATGGCTCTTCTATACCTTTAACAGGCATCAGTGATCAGTTTATCAAGCAAAAAAATACAACCTTGCCCTTTAATGATATTCTTTTAGCCCCTAATTTAATAAGAAATTTGCTCTCTATAAGTCAACTAACCTCTCAATTTTCTGTTAATTGTGAATTTTCTGATGTTGGTTTTTGTGTTAAGGATCGGAAAATAGGAAAACAAGTAATAACGGGGAGACAAAAAGGTGACTTGTATGTCTTGTCTAACATGCCAGAAGTGCATTTTTCAAATCTTTTCCAATCTGGCACAACATACAATTGGCATCAATACTTAAGGCATCCGTAATTTTCAGCTCTACAGTCCATAAAAAATAAGGGATTGATTGAAGTTTTAAGATAAACAAAAGCTGAACATTTATGTGATTGATGTCAACTAGGGAAGTTTAGTAAATTACCTTTTCCTAGTTCTGAATAATTTAGTTATGGTATTTTTGAAAAAATTCATTTTGAACATTTTAATTTTGGTACTTTCCTACTCTTTACGGACAATTGGTTTTAAGTCTTATTTATATTATTGCTACTCATCTAGACATAGCTTATACTGTTTATATTGTTAGCCAGTTCATGGCTGCTCCTCAGACAACTCATTTCGTTGCAATTCTACATATCCTTCACTATGTCAGGGTACCTTATTCCATAGTCTCCATTTCTTGGCAATCTCCTCATTAATATTACATGCATTTTTCGATGCAGATTGAGCAGGTGGTCTTGCAAGTAGAAGATCTACAGATAGAAGATCTACCGGTCCTGCAAGTAGAAGATCTCCTACAGATAGAAGATCTACCACTGGCTATTGTTTCATTTTAGGAGATTCTCTCATTTCTTGGTGTAGTAAAAAGCAAACAGTGGTTTCTTACTCAAGCACTGAGGCAGAGTACAAGGCCTTTACTAATACTACTTCTGAACTTCTTTAGTTGAGATGGTTATTACAAGATATGGAAATCTCACAACTTAATACTACAAATATCTATTGTGATAATCAAAGTGCCATCTAGATCGCTCACAATGATGTTTTTCATGAGTGTAACAAATATATTGAAATTGACTGTCACTTTGTTTGCCATCATCTTGTTAACGGTACACTTCAACTCTCTCTTGTTTCATCTGTTGATCAGACAACTGATGTCTTCACCAAGGCTCATCTATTAAGATGATTTCATGATTTATCTTACAAACTCAACTTAGCAAATTTATTGTATATTTTCCATATTTTCATTAGCTTGATTAGTTCTTGATTTGTGGCTTTAGTTTAGGGCATAATTATGTATTACTTATTTCCTTCCTTTTTTTTTTGTGTTAGCTCAAGTGTATAAATACTCATTCTTTGTACAAAGTAAGATAAGAAATACAAATTAATTTCTTCACAGGTTGTTGTACATATTTCATCCTTGGTGCCAAATATATTTCCAACAATTGATGCATTGCCAACCGCTTCCACTACTGTAGAAATAGATTCTCATGATCAGCCTACCTCTTCCTACCTCTGCATCACCACCATATTGCTATCAGAATTGTTATAATCTCCTTAATACTTGTCTAAACCTAAGTCATCCTAAACCTTTCAATCATCACAACCCCAACAAGAATAAACCTCACATCCTATGACTACTTGCCCCAAACTTAAAATTGTTAAGTTGAATCCTAAATATGCATTAGCAGTCACTTTATCCACTATCGTTCCTCGTGAACCACAAACCATTAAATCAACCTTATCTCATCTAGGTTGGAAGACAGCAACGGAAGAAGAACTAGCCACCTTACATCAAAATTAGACATGGAAATTAGTTCCTTGCATATTAGATATGCATGTCATTAGTTCTAAATGGATCTTCAAGACTAAGCTTAAACCTAATGGAACTTTAGATTGTCAGAAAGCCCGACTCATGGCCAAAGGGTATAATCAGATTGATGGTATAGATTAGACTAAGACATTCTCTCTAATCATAAAACCATGTACTATTTGTATGGTACCATCTATTGCTTTGGTGAAACATTAGCCAATTTGATAACTTGATATAAAAAATGCATTCTTGCATGGTAATATATTTGAAGACATATACATGCAATAACCACCAAGTATGACAGATTCTCAAAACCTAAATTATGTGTGTAAACTTCAGCGTTCTCTATACGGCCTCAAACAAACACCTCGTGCTTGGTTTAATAGATTCAATACTTTTCTTATTATGTATGGTTTCTATTGTAGCTTAGCTGATCCATCTTTGTTTATTTTTATTCTGATCATGGCTCACTTGTTTTGCTTCTTTATATAGATGACTTTCTTCTCATCGGATCAACTTCTGAGCTTGTTACCTCCTTTATTAACTCCTAAGCAATGAATTTGCTAGGAAAGATTTAGGACCAATTCATCATTTTCTTGGTATTGAAATTGCACAAACACCTACTGGACTTTATTTATCACAATCTCATTATCCTTAAACGCTCTAACAAGGTATATTGTAAGCCTATGAGTACACCATTGGAAACAAAACTTAAAGCATCATCAAATGACATTCTCCTTGATAACCCCCATCAGTACTGTGGCATTGTTAGTGCACTTCAATATCTTACACTCACTCACTTGACCAAACCTATCTTACAGTGTTAATTATGTTTCACAGTTTATGCATGCTTCTACACTTGCTCATTTGAAGTTGATTCGTCATATACTTCGATATGTGAAAGGCATAATTGACATCAGTTTACGTCTTTCTTCATGTACTACTTGTAATCTTTATGCTTTTTCATATGTTGATTAGGTTGGATGTCCCACCACAAGGCGATCCACTACTGGTTACTGTACTTTCTTAGAACTAATTTGATTTCATGGTATGCCAAGAAACAATATACTATTTCACGGTCTAGCATCGAAGCTGAGTATTGCGTTATGGCCACCACCACCAAAATATCAGTAATCAAAATATGGGTAAATAGAGTAATAAGGTGTCCTATAATTTGTGGAGTGATAAGGATGAATTTACTCACAATAACAGCTTTATTAGTGGAAATATTTTAGGAGATACTAGAAGTCAAAGTGTAACAGCTTCAGCCCAAGATGGTTGGAATGCCCACAAATAGGGCTTAGATGTAATATATGAATAAATGACATAGTTGCTCTAAGATGTGAATTGTGTGCATAGTTAGTGTTGTGAGCTTAGTTATGAACATAAAAAGTGATGATTTGAGTTGTATAAACTTGAGTCTAAATGTTTCAAATGCCCATGAATGATTTTTACATATGTTTAGAAGTAAAATTTCGATAAAATTCGATCATAAGAACAAGTTATGCCCTTTCATCACCAGCGTCACCACCATGCTGAAAACTGTCATAACCATGAAAGGGCCTTGTTCATAACCATGAAAAAAATAATTCATAACCGTAAAAAAAATTATTCGTGATCGTGAATTTGGTCGTGAAGGTTGAGTTTTGGACTTTTTGTTTAGAATTGTTCGTGGCTAGACCTATAAAGTGTTATGCTCATGAAGGATCTGTATAAATGGGTTTTGTTACATGTTTTAACTCATTTTAACCGAGTTTTCAAAGTCTTAAAACCTTGGATACACCCTAAATCTCTAAAATCCATCTTCCACATGAATTTTAATGAGTTCTAAGTTCCAAAAACATAAGATCTACCACTCAAGAGCAATATTCAAGTATGAAATTGGGAGATTTACCAAAGAAAAAGATGAAGTTAGAGAGAGAAAGTAGGGAGTTTGAGGGAACTCAGCTCTTCCACTCAAATTAACCTTATTTTCTTCCTTCTTTGGGTAATATTTCATGTTTCCCCTCTCCTTTTAACAAGTTTATGGTTGATTGAAGTAATTTACTTGAAATGCGTAGAAACCCATTTGTAGATGGGTAAGTTTGATGAGGAATCTTGAGTATTTTTATGGAAAAACTCTCTTTAAGGCTACATTGAGTTGAATTACATGTTTTTATGTGTGTTTAAGTAAGAAAATGGCATAGCTTTATGAATTTAGAGTGAGAGTTAGGGATATATGGCATTATATAGTCCTGTATGTTGATATATAGCTTGAATTAATAAGAAATGATTGTGAGTATGTATAGGAAATGTCTTTGGAAGATGGAATCATCCACCAAGGATGCTAAGCAACCTTAAAGCTTGGATTTTGTATTAACTCCATAGGAGGTAAGTATACATATACATTTTGATTCGTTAAGATGAAATGAGATAATGTTTAATATTATAGAAAAAAGGAATAATTTATATTTTAATTAGAAATAAGTGGTATCTAAGAGAGGAATGAAAATATGTAATAGGTTAAATATGTCTATAGGCTATGAATAATATAAGGAGGAAATTAAAGTGAAACTTGATTAAAGTTTCGGCATACTAAGTGCACTTAAAACCCAAAATGATTAATCATATAGCTATTGATCCCTAACACCACATAAATATATGATGGTGTAGGTATAATAGATTGGAATTATGATTAGTTGGTGGTGAATTAGATTGTTTAAAGATTTAATGACCTATCAAATAACTTTAATGGGTAATGTTTGATATTGATTAAGATTAATAAAGGAAAAGTAAGTTAAATGAGTATTTGTGAATAAGACTATAAGAGAGTTTTCATAAGTAATAGATTGTGGAAACTTGAACAATATTTATAAGACAAATGGAAGATAGGACATGACATAATATACTAGGCACACGAATTATTACTAATAAAGCATTTAAAATGAAATAAAGAGTCTATGGAACATGGATTTATCATATGGTTAAAGGAATTTAGTAATGATAAGTATGTAAAAATATTTGTGATACCATTAGCTCAATTGGTTATAAGTTAAGTCCAATATCAATATTGAGAATTGATGAATGGTAGATGCCTAAGTTCATTGAAGGAACTTAAGGTGCTTAAAAGGTAAGTCTTCCTACTTGGTAACTTGTGAAATAATGAGTTGCATATATATGTCTATGGAATTTGCATATATAATGTTAATTGTTGCTATTGGTATAGATAATTTTTTTTTTTTTTTGCATGTTGATAGGAACGGCTACACCTAGTTAGCCCTAGTGCTGTGTATGAAGTATTATGAAAGATGGAATTAATGCAAACTTATGTGATTTAAGCATGTTATGGGTCCTATGAAGTGGAATAAATTCATGATTAATGGAAGCACATTTTAAAATGATTTATATTTAAATGATGATCTAGTGGGTACGAAGCATGCCAAACATGCCTAAATACTAAGGTATGATGTTTAAACATATGAGAACATATTGAGGAATATAAATATGATATGTGAACATGTATATATTATGTAAGAACTGATGGTAACATAAAGGAATGAAGTTAAAAATGAGAGGATATTATGATAGAAGTGCTCATTTCTCAACTTGAGGACTACGTTTCTCTACCTGAGGACTATGTTAGGGTAAATGATACATCATGAAAGGGATAAGCGATATGTATCGATGAAATGTATGAGTCAAGATCAAGTTGACTAGCCCTGGACTGAGTACTCATGTTCCTAGTACTCATACTATTATACTCAGTTAAGTTGATTTAAGCTCGGGTATGAGAGCATATATTGCAGTGGATGAATAGGATGACTATCCTTAGACTGTGTAACACCTTATACCTGTGGCTATCACTTATACTTATATCATATTATCAGGTATTGCATAGAATACGACATAGTCCTGTTTATAGTGAGAGATAAATTTTTTTTTAAATCATATAACATTTCACTTTGTAGCATTTAGCAATTTAGATACTATATTCAATTATTTCAGTTAGAAAGGTCAATGCCAAATACACATTTACACGTCATTACATACTTACTAATTTATACATATGCAGATACACAACCCAAAATACAAATGTCATGTTCCTATACATATGTGCAATGCAAAGAGAGATATTGGTGAGGCTCGGCCGGTGACCTGTGATCTATGTTTTCTATATGGTATGCACCTTCAAAATGAGCTAATTACTCTTCTTTGCCTGAAAGATGATGCAATTTGGTGAGTTGCAACTCAATGAGAATAATTATCAAAAGCTTTCTAAAGTACCAAGCCAATCACAGTTAAAAGTAATAATCATCATTCGTACACATTTTACATGTCAATCTATTAATCAATATCACATCAATATGAATGATATTAAATCAT